>JBAMJV010006503.1:0-126401 GCA_037951105.1 Echinarachnius parma
GCTACACAAAATAATTTTGTTGCGAGATAATGAAAAACTGAGTGTCAAATTCGAAAGAACATACAATTTTAATGACAGAATAAACTTTATTTGATCAAAATCGGTTCAGAGATGGCTGAAATATTAAAAAACATAACAATTTTGTAATAATTGTGGGGCCTCACAATTATTCGATGATTTTGAACGAGCCGTTAAAAATTGTTTGTTAATGCTTCCTCTTTTCAAAAATGTACAGAGGAGGTTTTTAAATACTTGTTGATTGTCTCTCTATCTAATCACCATTTCAACAAAACATCACATGCACTCTATTTAATTTAAAATGGTTGAAACCGATCAGTGTTTAGAGAGCGCCCTGTTTGGTTTTAATGGCTCCTTTTTTGATGATAACAGGCTTTTTACTTAGTCATTTGTATTTTTATATTCCTTTCGAGCATGGTGGAGTTATAACTATATATTAGTTTGTAATGTAATGGTGCAGGTTTTGGTTACTAAAATTCCGTTTGACCACAACTGTACTCTCTTTACCAAAACTCAACTATCCCTTTAAGTTCCTGTATATAAATGCAGGTACATGTGGATTCCGACACCATACGTCCGGAAATGGATTGCATTATAATTATCTGATGAAAACAATTATACAATGTAATTACGAGTTTTAATACCGGGATAAAGCAGCTGCTTGAACCATACATATGTCAATTTATCTACAACCATAAGGCATATTAGATCAAATCAATGAAAACAGTTAATGGTTTATAATTAAATTATATGTCTAGTGGTAGAACTGTTTACGGAACAATTTGCTAATCTTGTTAAATAAATGACTGACCAGTATTATTCCGCAATCGTTATTCATCGAATTAAAATGACGACAGATGCTATGGAAATAGAATCATAATCAGTGCCAATTGCTCTTATTATTTTGTGTTCATTCGATTGACTAGACGCAGATCCTGGTATATAAGCACATCCTAACACCTCAACGTCACGATTTATTCGTCACAAACCGTTTACACCTCACCCATTCTTAATACTACGGGGAAAATTATGATTCATACAGCAGCGATGACCACTACACAGCTATCGCACAACCGAAAATATAATTGATAAAAGCTGGGAATACACATTTTCATAAAGCATCGATGGCCCAAATATATTGTTAAACGCCTGATTTTCCTTTTTATATACCACGGATGACCACTACAGTAGTGTAGCGCCCAACGTATACTTGTTAAACATGTTAAACGCCGGGTAAATATCCTTTTCATATAATACATCCACCGATGACTATAAAAGTATACGACCGGAATTAATAAACACTGGATGCAAGTTTTTTTCATAATTAGTATACCATCGATGACCACTATAACAGTGCAGCGCCAGAAATATACTTGCTAAACGCTAGATATACCTTTTTCTCTCTCTCTTTTTCGCGGGAAAATGTACACTAGTACAGGTCCAAATTAAACATATCCCTCCGGAGCAGACAATAATTTTTTGCTTACACAGAAACAGACGTACTACTGACTGGCGCTCTCGAAAGTTGATTGGCAACCATTGATTGCGGCCGGAGTCGTAAAACCCAGAGAGAATTAAACAGGGTGCAAACGGGAGCTTCTGGTCAAGAAAAGGGTACTACAAAAAGGAAACCAGAAGGCAGACAACCTATGCATGCAGCCCAGAGTGATCATGGTGAGCGCCGAAGACTTTTGACAAGTTTTCGGGTGTTTAAATTCGTTGGATTTCACCGGCGGACTATGTACCTGCTTGTCAAACTGAACGAGTATTTGTGTTGACCAGGGAGCATAATTCCTTGACTGCGTGGCGTATTTTACATTTCGACGAATTTCAATTCCACGGTTTCGTCTTTATTTTATTGAGCATTTTGAGGAAGAAGACTGTCTTTCGATAAAAAAATGACCTTAGTTTATAAACTTCAAGATACCTCATAGATACAATTACCGTTGGAGAGTTCGGATGTATATAAATCACGTGACATCTTAAATTGTGCTGTAATTACAGTTATCATCGTAACTAGGTTAACGCTAACCTTTAAACACTTCATGCCGCACTAAACTAGATAGTGATGCCATCTTAGATTGACGGATACATCCCGCTGTCAATTCGAAGTACATCAATTCACCGACACACACTTAAACTTCAGATTTAGAGCTCGTCTAGAATAAAGGTAGGTGTTTAACATTAACTCCTATTAATATGTCCTCATCTAAAGAGCGTTAAGGGTATACATTTTCACAGGATGGTGTTGAGCATGTATAATGTCGATGGTAATGTCGATGATGGTGATGATGATGATGATGATGATGATGATGATGATGAAGATGATGATGATCGTGATTGTGTTGCTGCTTCTGCTGATGATAGTGATGATGACAGCGAGGATGATGACGGTAATGATGATGATGATGATGAGGATGAAGACGGCAATGATGATGATGATCACAGTGATAATGATAATAGTGTTAACGAAGATGACGATAATGAGGATGATGATCATGGTGATAATAATGATCCACATCACTTATATGGCGCCATTGTTATGGCTCCTACCAACGCTTACCTACGCAGTTCCGATATCTCCGGCATGATACGATTTAATATAGGTTTTCCCGCTCAATTTTGCGATTGTGTCAATCGAATTCGCGCGATTTGCGATCGCCGTGTCAAAGCAGCATTCGAATTCGTAAATAGTCGTTCAAAATCACGTAGGAGCAAGTGAATTTGCACAAAGAGCATACCTTTTCATCAATGGTCATTCGAATTCGCAAAAGGGCAGTTGACAGTTGGCTGCACATTCGCGAATTCGAGTGCCCATAAATGAACTTCTGTGTCTATTCACGAAAGCGTATGCGTATGCATGAATTCGCTTGCACTTATTCGGAATTTGGAAGACCGATACCAACGATTACGCGGTAATGCGTGAATTTGAATGACCCTTAATGAATTCGATTGAAAAAAGTGTAAAATTGAGCGGGAAAACCTATATTTTGTTCACTTAGCATGTTTAGTAAACGAACCAGCAGCTATGAATAATTGAATTGGGTTAAACACACCCGTCTTTTTTTCTTCATATAACTATCACAAATTAATTGCATAAACGTTGTTTTGTAATCGTGACGATATTGCGTCTGAATCAATTATCACTCATATTTACCATTAACAACACATGCAACGAATTCGTCAGAGAGACAGCTTGGTTTTAAATATTGTTTTTCCGTATTTTCTCACATTATCTTTTCCCCCTTATTGATGGTGTTATAGTTTTTCTATGGTAAAAATGGATGTATAATTTATTATAAGTAATAGCTCATAATATCAAGGTACCGACACCATACTATTAGAACAAATTATATTTTAAAGGGCATCAAGCGCGGGGATGCTACACAGCGGGTCGCCATTTTGAACTAGGCAAGTTTGCGCGCACCGCATGACACTGAGCTAACGTGCATCACGCACCGTGCGCAACGCATACGCAAGATGGCTCCGCGCATCTGATTTGACGAATCTGAACTACCTTTAATATACCGGGAAAGGTCATCAAAAAAGGGAACACAGTCATTTCGTACTAAAGAGTGTTTTCGAGTTTATTTGAGTGGTTTGACACGTTTGATGACATATTTAGATACCTGTTTTTTTAATTTTTATGATAATATAATAATCATGATAATGATGCAAGTTGGTTGCACTATATTTTGGTTGCCAATATTTTGAGCCACAATTTTAAATATATAACAAATCAATAATCATAAATCAGCATGATATTTTTTTTAAAACTAACTGAGCGATACGAAAATTGTTTAGTTTTTTTTTTTGTTCCAAAATCGTGGACGGAACACAGTCAGAGGGTGACTTTCATAGGGGTCCTTAAATAAAATAACACAACACAATGCAATCACATACTTCATTACATAACAATAATACAGTTCATACTTTCATGTAACCCAAATCATGCCAGTGGAGCACATTCCCAGTGCCACATGAATTGGACGGCCACAGCTAAATTGCTTTTAGGGGATTTGAAATGAATCTATTGAAAAGTAAATGGCCCACACAGTCCTAAAGAGTAGGGTATGGACTGAACAATACAGTCACTTATGTATACAATGCCATCATACAATACAATGGGCATGGTCAAGTACTCGTATTACCATTGCAATCATATTAATATTATCATATACGTGTCATCCAATCAGTAGCTGCAATGCAAGCACTTGGCACGTTAGTATTAACCAGTGGTGTAGCAACAGATGCACGGGGGGGGGGGGGGGGGTGCGCGTGCCCCATCCCAATAATTTGACAGAAACAGTAACAAACCTAAGGGGAAGATCTGTGAAAAAATAATGAAATGCGTAAGGTGTGACCCCCAATAATTCGCGTGTTATTACCCTATTCCCGCCACCCCCCCCCCCCCCCCCCGCCACCCCCCCCCCCACCACACACGCACACACGCACACACACACACACACACACACACACACACACACACACACACACACACACACACACACACACACACGAATCATTCCGAGCACGCTATATGCCACTGGATTGAATACGTGTGGTTTGATGGTTTGACATAATATTATTATAAGTTGATATTGGTTTCGAAGTCTGCCCGTAAACAAAATATCATTGCATTACCTTGTTCATATACGAAGAAGATTGGGGATTCAAAGATGTAAGACACTTTCTTGTGTACTGTACATTGTCACCTGTTGATAATCTGACCAATGACTTCGAAACGTTTGAACATAATTATTTCTTTTAGGGCAAGTCAACAAGATACAAGAATAAGATGACAGTATATTCGTAAATATCCTTTATACAACTTTGAAAAGATATTGTTCGGAATGTACATATTGAAATTGTACAACTATTGACATTATAAGGACCTATTCAAATTTCAGAATATATCAAACTTGTGTATATATAATTTTATATATAGTATTTAAGGTGAAGGTAAATCAGCCACAGTGCTAAGGTCGATTTGTTAAAAAAAAAAATTTTTTAAAAGGACAGCGCAGAATTGATATTGCATGCGTAAATAATTTACTGTCTCTGTGGGAATAATGTGTTTTGGATACAGAGTGCACCCCGCTGGCGATGTTCAATAATATACATTTTCTGAATATTTCGAGTTAAAGGTAATATTGAGTATTGGTTCCTGACATTATATATCATAATAGGCGATCCTCTCTCTTATTTTGATCCTGTGTACCTGGATTCAACATGAACTCTATCACATGTCAAACTTTTTTGCATTTGTAAAAAGATACATTTCAATATTAATTGGATTAATGGTTCCCGATTTTTATATTCGAACTGAAAACTGTCACATATATTCATAAATATGAGGTTTCTTTTTTTGTTATGCTTATTTCGAAATTAAAATATTTGGAGAATATTGTGCTTTTTGGCATCACCATTCATTCACCTGGGAATTTGATTGTACTCTATACTTAATCATTAGCTACAAACGATGGTGAATGCAATTTCTGAATTAAAGGGATAGTTGAGTTCTGGTAAAGAGAGTAGAGTTATGGTCAAACTGTATTTCAGTTACCAAAACCTGCACCATTACATTACAGACTAATGGTTATAACTCCACCATGCTCAAAAGGTATACAACATTACAGATGACTAAGTAAAAAGCCTGCTATCATTCAAAAAGAGCCGTTAAAACTCAAGAGGGCGCTCTCTAAACACTCATCAGTTTCAACCATATTAAATAAAATATTGTGCATGTGATGTTTTGTTGAAATAGTGATTATATAGAGAGATAATCGAAAACTATTTAAAAACCTCTTTTCTAAATATTTGAAAAGAGGAAGCATTTAAAAACATTTTTTAACGGCTGGTTCAAAATTATCGAATACATGTGGGGCCCCACATTTATTACAAATGGCTATGTTTATGGATATTTCAGCTATTTCTGAACCGATTTTGATCAAATAAAGTTTATTCTGTCATTAAAATTGTATGCTCTTTCAAATTTGACACTCAGTTTTTCATTATCTCACAAAAAGAATAGTTTGTGTAGCGCCCTCTCTACCAAAACTCAACTATCCCTTTAAACAAAAGGACCGAAAAATCGTTCTTCATATTCCGCTAGCTGGACGGTCGCATCATAATGGGTTAGAGTAAAACAATCCGATATAAGAGTAAACGCCATGAAGAGATGGTATATTTCTGTGAAACTACATATTAGCTTTAAAGTGCGTGAGTTGAGAACGATTTCAAATTAATACCGTTGATAGTGCAGTGGCACTGCTTTGATATCGATTATTGTCAGCGTGTATCGGAACAGTATATTATCATCCCCCGTTGATTCCCCGTGTATCGATCACGATGATGAACGCTAAACAGTTACAATATAATGCATGTTTATTACGATGATGCAATTAAAAGTTGCAGTATTATGCATGTTTAGGCCGACATCGAGATCATGACAGTATCGGTTTGGTATGTATCGATTAATATCAGCTTGAATCAGTCAGTGTATTATCATCCCCCGTTGATTCCCTTTGTATCGATCATAATGATGAATGTTTATGAATTTAATGAATGCAACAATTACAGTATTATGCATTGTACACGCAAAGCTCATTTATCTTGTTGGCACATGCATGTATAGGCCGAAAATGTTTGTATTCGTTTCAATACGTTGCCGAGCAACATGAACAAGTCATGTTCAACACTGATTTTGAAAATTTGATAGAAAGCTTATCACATTATCGAGGTATATTATTTTCTGAATGTATGATAAACAGTATCATATGAATATGTGAATTCGTTTTTTTGCAACTATTTATTTATTTAAAAATAATTGGTATAAATACGGTTGTATCAAAGTGTCCCTGTGCATTTATCATAATAGGCTCGGTATTGATTAAGGGAGTGAATACAGGGATGGGGAGTGGTGGGGGGGGGGGGGGGGGGGGGGGGGGGGGAGAGGATTCAACTCTCCTTTTCCCCACTGCCCCCCCCCCCCCCTCAACCGTGTGTGAAAAGTATTTTTTTTAAAACAGCACAATGAGATTTGTTTAGCCTGATTCGCTACTCCAACCCCCTCCAAAGGAAAATATAAAGATTGCCCCTCTTAAAGGTATAATTTATTATGACTACGCTTATGCGCTCAATAAATTTAACCCTTTAGCATCGGGATTGATAACGCATACTTGGTTTCAAGGTCTCCTGTAAAATTGTCACTTGTGTGTATTTGGACAATGTGTGGGTTAAAATAAAAGAGCGGATTTGCATTAATATTTGTATTGTTAATGGGAGTTGGCTCGTATCTATTAAACAATAAATTTATGAAATTGAAATTCATGGTCATATACCATTATCACAAAATAATATATTTGTTTAACTAAAGATACTCAATTTGGGTTTATTGAATTGGCCAATTGACGTTTTTATCCCTTTAATTAATATTGTGTTAACTTATTGTGTATTATAAATACTTGAAATAACACAGACTCCATTAGCATAGTTATCCGCTCACGTTCCATGACATATGATTTGTTTTTACTTAAATCAAATAAGAAAAAGTATTAATATTTATGTTTACATGACTCATAACATCCATGGTCACTTAAAGGGACTTAGTAACATTGTCCAAATCCTCAAAATCCAATTGGAATTCTAGCGGATCCTTCATACCTTGTAAACAATACAAGCATGGGACAGGTTTCGGTTTTTCGAATGTCCCTTTCGTTAAAAAGATATTTACGATTGAAGTGTTCAGATGTTAAATTATCCACTGGACCGTCAAAACCGTGTACAAAGTGAGTGCAATGAGTGAGTGAATATCACTTTGCATTTTTGCTCATTACTCGGCCATAACGTCCATTTAACTTGAATTTTTCACACAACACCAAGTGGACATATCAGATAACAATAAACATTGTATCAACCACTCATCACTTTTTGCACATGTCAACAAAGTTACTAGATCCCTTTAAGCGTAATACTTATAATTAATTCTTAATGTAAATCCGATAGAAATACAACATTGGCGTATGTTTCTCAAAGGTTCAACACACACACATGAAAAAGGACCGATAAATTATAGTATCAACTATTACTTTTTGGCAGTGTTCGTAATTCAATCGTTGCATAAATACGTATAGGCCTATTTTAGGCCTATACAATTAATTAGGATTACTACATGGTCGTTGTTTATTGGGTCACATGTATGTAACGTTATCATAAGGTAATCCATTTCTAAATGCAAAATGCACGTGGTTTACCTACTATAATAATCCCTGTTAACCCTTTCTGTGCGTCGAGTGCCGATCTCCACAATCGCTTGCATGCCCAACGTGTCATTTGGCACACATGTTACCTTGTGTAAACTACTACCCGTCTTATTTGAAGAGCTTAATTCCAAAAGGCCGTAATTCCACTGTATTAACTTTGGAGAAAATTGTATTGCTAAATGTTTCGACTTTGTACACATGCCATTTCGATTTCGATTGCGTACGTATATTCTCTTAAAATTAAGACTAGTAGCAAGAAACCCCTTAATACACGATGGAACAGGCCACCGATCAGGCAGACGGTATCCACATCTAGCGATCTGATTGGTTGATTATTTCATCTCATGAATTAGTAATGCCTTCTCATTAATAAATTACTGCGTGTCGAGTAACTATTAAAGGGACTACAGCGTCTAGATGGCCTAATTTTCACAATTCGGCTCTCTATATGTGATTTTTCCCGAAGAAAAATAATTTGGCAGTCATTTCTCATGAAATCAATCAATTTTGGGGTAATTAGTTAATATCTAATTGTCCTGGGAACGCCCCTTTTAAATCGCCAAAATGTGACGTCATCTAAAGAACGGACTAATGAACTAAAGTCTGTAGATGACGCGTCATGACGTAAGCCAATGTATTGTCAATCACACGTCGATCACGCCGCCGATTCCGGACCCTAAATGTGGGTGGGGCGTAAACTGGCTGCTAAGTGAGATTTGGCAGCAGAAAACTAGTCTTAAATCACTACTGTTTTTATTTTCATGGAATTTTTTTCGGCAGACCTATGTTTCAATCCATCAACTATGGAATAAGTGTCGAAGTACGTTGTATTCTTTAGGTCCTTTAAAGGCTATATATGGGACCCAGTTAGTCCCGCTCGCTGACCCCGTGCCGTATAGCTCTCTCACAGCTAGCTAGCTCGCGATCGCATAGAGAATCTCCAAGCCATATAGAGCCTTGACTAAAGGCTAGGTCGAATCGGAAACGGAATGAGAAACGGTGCAGTGGGAGTAGACCATAGCTGTGTACATGGAGAATAAAGCATTCAGGATGAAATGAACTGTTAAAATACCGGACTACAACGCGAACAAAATGAAGAGCTGATTTCCAAAAGGCGCTCAACTCACTTTTAAAAAAGTTACAATATTACAGTATCAGACATTAATATTACTATAACTATCATAATGATCAAATATGAGATACATTATAATAAAAACTAAAGCATATAAATACCTTTTTGTATCCATATCAAATCTCAACTCTTTATTTTAAAAGAAAACAACATATTTTATAATGACGTAACTAATAATGGATGCGTCCGCATCGACGGTGAGCTGCATACAGCCTACGCTAGTCTGTCGCGGAGACCCTCTAACAACCAGTAACCGTGTATTGTGCAAGGAAGCGCGTTTGGTTTTACCATGCAGCTTGATTATGTGTCTAAAACAAAGACTAACACTCACAAACGGCTGATCTACCATTCCGTGGTAGATGAATATGGGGTTCGTAGATTTTCTACGAACGAAACAAAGTAAATAAAAGAAAGTTAACTGTTTGAGTTCACGACTGATGATAGGCGCTCGCGCTTCGCGCTCGGGTTCGGGCTCGCTGGTTGTCCGTCTCCATAACGCGATTAGTACTTGCCAGAAAGCCCGACGCCTATTGGATAGGCTAGATTCGACCACAATGTGGCGAAACGTTCAGTATATAGCAACGAAATTGCCTCAGTCGAACAAGTAGACATCGGAAACTGAGCCGAACTAAATGTGTCCTACTAGTCCATTCCGAACTTGGTCCGCATTATTTGGTTCCATGCCAGTATCTGCTAGTATACCTTCCGGATGTCAAACGGATAGGAAACGGAAGATGAAACCATGCAGTGGGTCTAGACCTTAAAGATGCTATCATACATTCGAAAGTGTTATTTTTTACACGGCCAAAGCATCATACACCATACTATATATATGTATAGTACGCACAAACTATGGACCGCCATCTACACACCCACGCATGACAACCTTTAACTATGAATCTCACGATTCCGGTCTTGTTGCTCTAAACATATACGTGACTGCACTATCGTAGTTTGATCACAACTCGTGTGGCGATTGTAGTCATACATATTCAGGGTTACTACGATCGTTCTGAGTAGTAATCGGATCTCAGAATTAGAAGCTAGAACGATTTCAGTTTTACAAGATCTACGAGGGGCGTTCAAATAGTTGATAGCCCGACCTTGAACGAGTCAAGGTGCAAGATGTTCATTTGTCCACATAATCTTTACACACACAAAACAAAATCTAAATTAAAAAAAAACAGGGGCATACTTTTATGGTTATATTATTTTTACGAATTCCTTTCATGCACTAACGGTTATAATATATGCACCCCGGGATCTGTACTTGTTTATCTCAATGATGATATTGATGACTAAAACCTTTCATGTCTGGGATCTGAAAAATAAACTCGTTCGCATTTATTACTATAATGTTCCATCAATAGACGAAATGTAGATCACTGATCATTTATCGTTATATATACTCGGGTTTAACCCATAAGGGACTAAGATGATACAGTTTCTATGGATGGGGTCTACAGGAAATATGCATGCTTTATCACATAGTGGAATTCACATCGCATACAGCGGGTTAAATAATGCGATAGTCCATATTTTGTACCCGATTTCATTATGATTCATATCGGAACGAAATAACTTTTTTTTCCTGAGAAAGTTGTCTCACAATAATGTTCAATGTTTTTGATGGTGCATTTTGTTCTCTTATCGGTTTATTGAACTTAATTTTCCTCGAAATGTGATCAGTTTCTCTATATACATCTATATCTCTCTATCCATCTTCTTATTTCTACCTATCTATCTATCTATCTATCTATCTATCTATCTATCTATCTATCTATCTATCTATCTATTCATCTATCCATCGAATGTCTATGTATCCAGTTATTTATCTATCTATTTATCTGTTAGTGTGTCTGTCTGTCTAATCATTGTAAGATATGTCCTAATGATGTGTAAAAGTTTCATTAAAAAAGAACACTGCTTTCCTGGTTAAAAAAGCGAATATTTGCGTCAGCTTTTACAACGAATTACTGTATAACGTGTATGAGGTTTATGACCGTTCATTAATGCTCTTGAGCTGAATGATTATCAATGATATATATCGTCATACTAAAGGGGCATTTAAAACAAATCTAACCCTATTTTATTCTTCTCTTACCATAAGCCAAACAACACGGTAGAAGAGAAATGTGGAAGCTCCAAGTAATTTTCGTGGAGTTAGACACTTTACTGGTTTGACTTTAATCTATCTATCTGTATATTTATGTATTTATCGTATGTCGACTTAGAATTCAGAAAACATTCCGATTTACTTAACCTTTCTGAAATCGAAAATAAAACTATAAACAGAATAATATAAATGTGGAATCCTCTAAGGATTCCAACTGTTTGCTAGTTATCAGGCGACTTGATGCATTGTGAAATTCCACGAAAAGAAAACATCTCCATTTAATATGGAGATATTTGTCGATTGTTTGCGAATATGACATGAAAAGGTAAACATTCACGTTTAAATACATTTCTTAAAAAGGTGAATACCGAATGGGCACGAATATACTACATTTGCCTTCTTTTTTTTGTAAAGGGGCAAATGCTTTATGGCTGATTTCGATGCTTGTAGAACAGATGGGCGGATATCCTTGTTGTGAGTGGTGTTTAATCATTAACCGTATTTTGTCTGAGTATACATTCTCCCACCTTCGAGATTAAAGACTGCACCGTCGAGTAATGGGGGTGGGATTTCATTATGACCGGGAATTGACCTCGAATGCGTGATTTATTGTGAATCATTATTAAAACGAATAAACCTCTACAGCGTAAAGAACACATAGTCCCACACTGTGATCACAGTGTGTTCATATATTCGACTTTGTGAACGCAGTGTTTCCACAGTGTCATCATCACAGTGGGGATTACCAAAGAGATTGTGAAAGTGAGCTTTTACAGTGTGATTTACTCCCATACAATGAGAAGATAATTACACCGAGGGGAGGGGGTGACGCGTTGACAAGGGGGGGGGGGGGGGCGTATCGCCCCGATAAATTGACAAACACAATACAAATCATAACCGTACATACACATAAAACAAAACAAAATACGTTTAATGTGCCCCTGGAGTGCCCTCAATGTGTCACGTGCCCCCCTAAGAAAAACAACAGCAGCAACAACAAAACAACAATACCAACAACGCGACGACACTGCCCGCGGTTACTCAACTATCTGATAATGCATAAATATTTTCACATGCATATACCTACTGATGACCCCCCGAAACCTCAGGCCATTTCCGATTCATGATTTCTGGTGGTTTTTCTTATTGAGACGTGTCAATCCGTTTGGGTTGACTCGTGGTCACCCCCATTTCCAGGGTCCCGTGTTGTCCTTGGTGTTCCTGTCATGAATGAAGAAATGTAATCGGATTTTGTTTTACTTAGAATTATGAAGATGTTGTTATTGAGTTGTATTTGGTGTAGGGTATAGTAGATAGGGAGGGCCGGGACCTTCGCATAGCTTGCACCTCGCGGACTTCTTCGTCTTCAGGGTTTTTTTTTTTTCTTCATCATAATTGTCCAGGGTAAGAAATAACTTCAAGCTACCTCCTATAACAACAAAAGATATGTCATAGTGGCATAGCCGTGATTTAGTCGTGATGGGTGAAAATAAGGGAAAGGATGTTCATTATTGGGGGAGGGGGGCTTTTGAATTATGTTATATTTTGTCCAGAGGGGGGGGGGGGGGGGGGGGGGGGGTCGTTTTCCCAAATAAACATCGTTCATGTCTTTTTTTTTTAAAGGAACATATTTTGCCTCGAATCACAATTTACCACAAAATGTTAGTTTTACCAAATTATGAGGTGATTTGTATCAGAATAGTAGAGCTTTCAGTATCGGGAGGGGGGGGGGGTGGGACTGGCGTACCCCTCTGCGCAAGTTCTGAAATATGTTGACGTATATTACTATGTATGTGTCTCCGCGGATAAGGGGGGGGGGGGGGGTAGGGGTAGGGAGGAGGAGTAGGAGATGACCCTTCTCGCCCCCTCCCCCTCATCTCTTCTCAACATATATGTTTCTGCTGGTTCAACGAAGGTTCAGCATTACTATTTGTGGTAACTCCATGCAGGACTATAACGCAACAACATTTCAAACGAATGTTTAAAGGCGAGATGCTGATTACCCCATGCACTTGCTCCGCTCTGCCACTTATGTCCAATGCAAGTTGATGGTTCACGTAAGGTGCAACCATGTCTATATTTTGATGGCATAATTGTGGTTCGTTTTTTTTTTAGGACGGTACCCCTAAATGAGGCTAAACCCGACAAGTGACAGTGACACGTTGCATACTATCTATAAACTCATGGTAGATCAAGATATACGTGTTCAGGTAGGCATGACTTCTCTCGTCTCTTAAATGTCGTTCATGCAGACAAGGTTAGGTTGGCTTAGGTATCTCGATAGCTTCGAAATTGTCCCACGCTTGCATCATGCATGTAATGAGTCAAGCTGTATTATTTATAAGCCGGTTTCCCACGAGGAGACGTTGGTTGTTTCACGTCAAGACGCACGATGTAACTTCCGATTTCCATGCATATCAAGCAACAGAAGATGTTACATCGTGTTAGTCTAGAGTTCTCGATCGCAAGCACTAAAGACTGTTCCAAGGTCCGGTGCTGTCGCGTATTTGATCCGGCCGCGGCATCAGTACGGGCAGTGCAATTTAAGGAGATTGCTGCTAACTTCACTTTTCATAATTTAAGCCTCCAAATTTAATCAAAGCCACTAAATCTAACTCTAGCCACCAAATCTAACCGTAGCCACCAAATAACATAAAGCCACCATATTTAGGGTTACAAGTTATGGCAATATCGTCAAGTCGGACAAAATCTGCGCGCGGATCTTGTCTGTCCGGTTCATTCCGCGACCGGACTTTTCCCGCTCCCACTGGCTGTTCTAAATTTTGGACGCGCCAGCGAAAATATTTGCAGCTTTCCTGTATTGCAGCAAAGACTTAAGCGTCTTTGATCGCAGTCGGGACGTTGTTGCAAGTTTTTAAGCCCTCTGCAGACAGAGCCAACTCGACCCGATCCTACTGGTTTTCATTCGGATCGGCTCGGTTTTCAGTGCCTCGCGACACACATTTTGCCAGTCGAGAGACAGTCGGATGCCCGCTGGGGCCGATTCAACACGACGAATCGGATCCGACCGACCAAGCCCAACTATAGCCTGATTGAAACCAGTCGGATCGGGTCGATTCGGCTCTGTCTGCAGAGGGCTTTAAGCCCGGCGCAGACAAAGCCGACTCGACCCGATCCGACTGGTTTTCAGTCAGGCTAGAGTCAGTTTCGCTCAGTCGGAGCCGATCCAACATGTTGAATCGGCCTCGAATGATCTCCGACTGGCACTTGACTGGAAAAATCGGAGTCCTGAGGCAGCGCATACTGAGTTAATCAGGCTGAAGACCAGTCGGATCGGGTCGAGTCGGCTCTGTCTGCGCTGGGCATTAAGCGTCTTTGATCGCAGTCGGGACGTTGTTGCAAGTTTTTAGTCTCATCGTGAGACCGCCTTAAAAGGTAGTTCCGACTCGGTACTTCAGACGCGCAGTACCATCTTGCGATCGCCTTGCGCACGGTGCGCGAAGTACACGTGTTACGCTTAGTTTTATACAGTGCGCCCGGCCCAAAATAGCCTAGTTCAAAATGGCGAACCGCTGTTTGGCACCCCCGTGCATGACAAACGCCAATAGCGGAAGTAGAAAGAGTCATACTGTCTCACTCATTCCATCTGTTCCATCAGTCTGATATTGACCGGTTGTCATCACTGAACAAAAACAAATATATTAATCATAAATTATACAGTATATATATTTTGATAATGACACTGCGTCTGTTTTTGCAAATCATGTTTGTATCTTTGTCATGCTAACAATAGTACGCTGCTGTGGGAATCTACGATATATTATGACGTCATGCAGCGCGCCAAAATTAGCAAACCATGGGTGCACCTATTATGTGCGATAGAGAGTCATCTATTATTTGCCTATCTATAATAATTGCGGCATTTATTCCTTAGAATTTAAATTCTGATTTGTCCACAACGTTACCGCGTCATAAAACATAGTTCATTTGATTTTACGGGCACAACTTATGCACGCCAGTGATTTTTACGTGATTTTTTTGTTTATTAAAGGGGTAGTTTAGTTTTGGTAGAGAGGGCGCTGCACATCACAATTTTGTTGTGAGGTAATGAAAAACTGAGTGTCGAATTTGAGAGAACATGCAATTTTAATGGCAGAATAAACTTTATTTGGTCAAAATCGACCCAGAAACGGCTGAAATATCAATAAATATATCTGACCCTGTAATTATTTGGGGCCCAAATAATTAGCTGATTTTTTCAAAAAATTAAAACAATGCTTGCACTTTTTCAAAAATGTTCAAAAGCGTTTTTTAATTAGTTATTGATGATCTCTCTATTTAATCATTATTTCAATAAAACATCACATGCATTATTTTGTATGAAAAATGTTTGAAACCAATGCCTTTTTAGAAAGCGCCCTCTTGTGTTTTAATGGCTCTTTTTGAATGATAACGGGCTTATTACTTAGTCGTTTGTAATTTTGTATACCTTTCGAGCATGGTGGAGTTATAACTATTAGTTTATAATGTTACTGTCCAGGTTTGGTTACTAAAGTTCAGCCTTACCAAAACTGTACTACCCCGATGATTTGTTCTATCCTTTCGTCAAATAGGATAGTTTTATGTTCTGGTCAATATTACTTGATTTACAACCTTTAATAAAATTTGGGCAAATTGTTAACGCCAGTGATTTTATGGAGAAATTTAACTGTAAGAAACTTCGGTTTAAAACCGATCATTTCATTTAAGTACATTAATACCCCATCCATAACATTTCGCTGGGTTTTACGAGCATATTGTGATTTTGTGCGCGTTCACATTGCAATAATTATGCAACTTCAAATAATATCGAATTCTTTTTGTAATCCCTTTTCTATGTGTGTGAACGACTGGAATATAATTATTTTGATCTTTCCGACATAAATACTATAATACTCAAATCATTACATTTCAAGGAAAAATGGTTATTAACCTCATAATATCCGGCCCTTGTATCGTATTTATCAATATTAATTGTTGATTTTCCTGAAAACACCGTGCAACACTACGTAATAACAAAAAAATCATAATTGTTTTTATGCGATTTGCATTCATTCGTGACGTTGCAAAATAATGACGACCGAATGGACAAGATGTGATGTATTTATTTTTACATCCATTTCCAAAATCCATAAATAATGTAAACCATAAAAAAATACTATTGGAAACAAAAAACAGTATTGTGAGCTTCGAAAAGTCTGAAACATTGCCAAGATAAGAAAATACTTGTCCGACTCTGATGCTGCAAAGGTCATACATGCTTTAGTAACATCACGGCTGGACTACTGTAATGCAGTGTTGGTGGGCCTACCAAATTCATCCGTGTCCAGACTGCAGAGAGTTATTCACAACGCCGCAAGAGTTATGACACGTGTGAAGAGGACTGATCACATTACTCCAATCCTAAAGCAGCACCACTGGCTTCCAGTCCAGAAAAGGATTGAATACAAAATCCTAACACTTGTATTTAAGGCACTCCACAATATTGCACCCAAGTACCTACAAGATCTCCTCACCATGAAGTCATCCCATTACGCACTCCGCTCTGCTTCTTCACCCATCCTTGCAGTCCCTAGAACCAGAACCGCCTATGGTGATCGTGCATTCGCGCATGTTGCCCCTGTCCTATCAATTACCCATTAACATTCGTAATACTCAGTGCCTGGAAACTTTCCAAAGGCATCTGAAGGCTTTTTTTATTTACCCAAAGTTATCAATAGAATTTTATTTGTAAGTAGTTTGCTAAATTTTGTAGAGAGATAATACTGTTGAATGTTCTTTTTTTGTTTGTAGTGTAATATAGCGCCTTGAGTAATTGTTTAGATAAGTGCGCTTTATAAATATTTATATTATTATTATTATATGCCTGTAATGGTAAATGACAGTAGTGGGAAACGCCCCACACACAAAAAATGAAATGTACGCTCTTATTACCAACCATGTGAAATAATATAATTTTTACTAATATGGGATTATATAAAAATGGCCAAGAAACCACCTACTAATTGATATATTTGCAAAATTATTAAACTGATTTACTGCAAATCGTACCGCCATTGCGGAATCGTGCATACACTACGTGCACAATACCTCGTGGTCTACACGTGGTCTCCGGTATGCGGGCTTGTCCCCGGCTTGTCTCCAGCCCAGCGCTAGCGGCGCAGACAGGTGCGAACGGGCAGTGGATTTATAAATTTCACGGGCGACCATTGGATTTCTTCCGATATTTCTGCATTTAACGATGCTTATAGTTCTGATTTTACCACACAAGCCCTTTTTAAATACTTATTCAACAATATTGATCAATTAGTTTGGACAATATAGATGTTTTCGGTAACTTTCCCGAAACTGTTAGTTGGCTTGAAGTGACTTACTTTACATCGTTCAGTACTTAAACTTAAACATTAAGAGAACATAATGAAATGTCTCTTTTCTCTATTTTTGTTTCGAAAGATACTAACAATAAAGCAACACAGGCGTTAATCCTGGGTATGGACAGATGGGCTGAAGTAAACATTCAATTATTACAGACGTCGTAAGATTATATTTATCAATATTGTATTCTGACGTATTCTAAATTTTAAAATATATATATATATATTTCAATCAGTATTTTGGCAGTCATTTCACTCATTATTTTATTATCATGCATACCATTAAACTAGTTCAATATTTTGCAATATAAATGTCACTCAATTACTTGAGCTGTTGCAGTTCCAAAAGGTGCTCAATTCACATTCCATAAAAATCGATTTAGCGATATCGGTACATTAATAAGCTACGTAACTATCTAGAATCCAAATTTTAGGACAAATTACACAATCAAAATCAAAATATGGAACGTTCCATATTTATATTCCCATAATTAAGCATGTGTACAAAGTTTGACAAAGAAACCTGCTTTACTCCAAAGTTGAAAAAGTGGATTTAGTGCATTTTGGAATTAAGCACTTCATTTGTCTATGTCGTATTCTGGGTCATGCATGCCATAACACTATTTCAGTACGAAGCAGTAAAATATCCTACTCGTGTTACCGATGTACAGTAATCCGTGGATTTTGGCTGATTCAGAATTAAGCGGTGTTGAACATTAAAGGGATCTAGTAAATGTGTTGACATGTGCAAAACCTGGCAGATGGTTGATACAATGTGTATTTCTGTGATTTGATTATATAATGTCCACTGAGTGATTTGTGAACATTCCATAAGTAAATGAATGTCATGTGAGCGAGTAATGAGCGAAAATGCATAGTGATATTCGCTAACTCATTGCACTGAATTTGTACAGTTAGAATTATTCAGTTGATAATTACAAATATGAACACTTCAATCAAACATATATTTATCACGGGAGAGACATTTGGAAAACCGAAACCGGTTCCCTGATGTTATTGGTAATATATACGAACACAACGATATATGCGAGAACCGCTAGAGTTCTTAGTATAATTGTGTTGTGAATTTGGACAATGTTACTATATCCCTTTAATGGACAGGGTGGTAACGGATGTCCGTCGCTGTGACGTGTATCTCATAAACAATTGACGACGGTATTTACTTACTTATTTAAACATATTTATACAAAATTACGTGGTCAGCATACCACAGTACCATATGCAGCATGATCAATTGGTCAATAATGTTTTTTTTTTCTTGATGATCGATTGCAATCAAAGCGATCATTATGAATACCGATTATCTCATCATTTTGATTGATTCGATTTGATTTGATTTGATATGATTTGATCCGATTTGATTTGATATGATTTATTCATTTATTTTCATTTATTCATTTATATTTTGTTAGGTATAGAAGGGGAAGCATAGTCACCGAGCATGGTGACTTAATAGCGCTTAGAGTGTCCGCCTCATGCACGGGAGATCCCGGGTTCGAACCCAGACCGGGTCATACTAAAAACTCTTTAAAATGGTACCTTCTGCCTTCTAGCATAGGCGCTCGGCAGTAATATAATGGAGAAGGGAAAGTTAAACACACGGAGTTACCAGAGGACTAGTCCCCTTCTGTAGCTTTTACTACGTAAAGAAGAAGTGTGGCCTAGGGCTAATGAATCGGAGATGGGCGCCGCCTTATGTGCCAAAATTGGCACGGGAAGGACTTTTAACTTTAAAAGAAGGGGAAGGTACATGGCAAATTCACATCATGAGCACTTTATTTTGTTCACGTTGTTAACAAATGATGCTCCCCACTGTCCTCACATCTTGATTCTCGTGTATGGACGGGGAAGGGACAATGACATGATTTACACAGTATACACACTATTAACTTTTACTACACTGCGGTCACAGGTTGCGTCACAGGGTGCTCGCCGTGTATTTGTGTTATTATGTTACTTTCCTTCCCTTACATACTAAAATGGTTTAGTCATTGTTATTTAATGTGGTCCACACAGTGTGTTTACAACGTGATTCATATTATGACACTCTGTGACGCACAGTGCGATCACACTATGACAGACTATGGAACACACCGTGCTCACACTGTGACAAACCGTGACACAATGTTACACAATGTGACATACTGTGACAAATGTGACATAATATTGTGCTCACACCGTGATACACACTGTGCTGACACTGCGATAAACTGTGCCGCACTAAGATTCAATCGGACACACAGTTACACAATGTGACACAGCGTGACACATTATGACAAGCACTACGACACACTGTAAAACACACTGTGCTCACACTGTGTCACAATGTTACAAACTGTGCCACATTGGTACACACTGTGACAAGTGTGACATACTGTGCTCACACTGTGATAAACTGTGACGCACTAAGATTCACCGTGACACCCTGAACACACAACGTGACACAGCGTGACACACTGTGACAAACACTATGACACATTGTTTTCCTACTGGTATTGCAGGTGCCCTGTAACAAACAGTGTGCCACTCAGTCGACGATCTACCTAAGATATGAACATATTATTTGTACAACAAAAGTAGTCCGTGATCATTACTCTGTTGTCAGTATCATATCAGAACCCGGACATTTTTTGGAGTATGATCCAGAAATCGTGTAGGAAGGCATACTTAGGCCCGGCGCAGACAGAGCCGACTCGACCAGGTCCGACTGGTTTTCAGCCTGATTAACTCAGTATGCGCTGCCACAGGACTCCGGTTTGTCCAGTCAAGTGCCAGTCGGAGGTCATTCGAGGCCGATTCAATATGGATCGGCTCCGACTGAGCGAAACTGACTCTAGCCTGACTGAAAACCAGTCGGATCGGGTCGAGTCGGTTGGAGCCGATTCATCGCGTTGAATTGGCCCAGACTGGTATCCGAGTCTGGGCCGATCCGAATGAAAACCAGTCGGATCGGGTCGAGTCGGCTCTGTCTGCAGAGGGCTTAAAACGTCCCTGAAAACCGCCTTGTGCGTTCTTCGGAATCCAAGATGGCGTCCAAAATGGCAGCCGTTTTCATTTTTTGACTACAGTTTCGCTACAAGACAGGATATCAACTTGATTAAAGGGCCTAAATATATTATTGCCGGGTGTAAGCGATATATCAAAATTATTAGCCGACATGTTGTAAGTAATACTAGGTGTAACAAAATAACTGTTATGTTTTTAATCCGTAATAACTCAGTCGCTTATCAATGGAATTAAATTAAAACTTCAGACAATGTAAAGTGATACTGTCAAATTTCCTGTGCCAAGTTTTATCAGATTTCAACCAGAGAAAGGGTGGCTATTGTCAATTTTAAAAAAAGTAGTGTTACAAAAAACCTGTTGTTTTTAATCCGTAATAACTCGGTTGCTTATGAATGGAATCAGGTCGAAATTCCAGAACTTGTAAAGGAACATTGTCAAATTCATCTGTCGAAGTTTGGTTACATAATACTGGCTGTGACAGAGAAATAGACATGACTGTCCGTGGTCGAGGTCACCTTTTGTGTCGGTGCCCTCATTGACCAAGTCTTTTGTAAGGGATGAATCCAACCAAATTGTTGTTTACTCCTTGAAATTGAATGCAGCAATGAATGGGATATATTATTGCTTTATCTATGGGTGCATTGGGAAGATGGTCTCAGATTCGAACCCACTTTTTTTTTTAATTGACAATAGCCACCCTTTCTCTAGTTGAAATCTGATAAAACTTGGCACAAGAAATTTGACAGTATCCCTTTACATTGTCTGAAGTTTTACTTTAATTCCATTCATAAGCGACTGAGTTATTACGGATTAAAAACATAACAGTTATTTTGTTACACCTAGTACAAGTATAGTACTTCTATACAGCGGCTAATAAAGGATACAATGTAAAACAACTCCACATCTTCGGTAGATCTAAGTTGTATGTACGTGTACACAGTGGCGTACCCATGATTTTTGAAAGGGGGGGGGAGGTTTCTGCTGAAAACATTTCTGTCAGCGGGGGTGGGGGGGGGGGGGGGGTAGTCGTAGACAAATTTCGAAGCCGAGACCAAGTACCTACAAAATTTTCGAGACCGAGACCAGGTCCGGTCCAAACTTTTCGAGGCCGAGACCAAGACCCATTGGTTGAGAATCCGGTAAGCGGGGGGGGTAGTCGTAGACAATTTTCGCAGCCGAGACCAAACATTTTCAACTTTTCGAGGCCGAGACCACGGTTTTTCGCACTTTTCCAGACCGAGACCATCGAAAATGACGGTCGAGACCGCTAAATTTTGGTCTCGAGACCCCCCCCCCCCTGGGTACGCCTATGCGTGTACATGTATATGTAGGTGTCAAAATGTAATCACACTACTTGACCTAACCAACAATCAGACAAACTGGATTTCCTTGAATAAATTGATCAAATCAATACTCCCCCTCTCTCTGTCTCTCTTCCACATAAACTCACATAAGTTACTGAAAAACATCGATTATTAATTCAAATACACACACCCACACGCACACACACACACACACACACACACACACACACGCACACACGCACACACGCACACACACACACACACACACACACACACACACACACACGCACACACACACACACACACACACACACACACACACACACGCACACAGTCACGCACACATACACACTGAATTTAATGTTCTACTACGAACAGACACAATGTGCACTTTGCGATTCTTCTTTTACATGTTTGTGTTATTCGGTCAACGCAAGTTTTGTTCTTACAATAAACGTGAAGATGAAATGAAGACGAAATAAAACAATCATGTACTTTGTATATTGCAGGATAACATACCTACAATGTTGTGTAATAATCTTGTCGCAGGTCGAAGTTAGAGTGACCCGATAAAGGAATCGTAGGAGGCTGTAGTGCGGTGTAGTGCAATTCCCGACAATCTAACTCCTGAATGCGGAATATGTAACTTTTACTCCACTTTTACCTCTTGAATGTTAACCTTTCTACCAAACGATCGATATCGATTGATTACATTATCATGCCCGACGACATCTACGTAGACACTGCATTTCATAATTAGGTAAGCATTGCTGTGCGGTACTGCACCTGTATAGCCGAAACACTGCCCGGGGTTATGAACTTGTAAAAACACTGGTCTTGACGAGTCCACAAACAGACTAACACGTCTTGCAAAACAGTTTTTCAAAGAAGTACGGGAACCAAACCTATAATGTTGAAGTTTTGCCGCGGGGGTCTACACTGTGATTCTTGTCTCACTGTAGTGGGAATAGAGGGTATGCAACATCACGTTAGCGCGAGACATGCGATGTCGGCACCGGACTGGGCTAAAAAAAATAATTTAAAACACCACTCCACCATTTTAATACCGATTCGCCGATTCAGAATGCATTATTCCATTCTAATTTCTAAGCACATTAAAATTAGCTGAATTCTGTGTCTAGTCATGATTTAATAAGGGGGTAGGGGGAGTAAGTACAGATGTCTAAAAAAAAAAAGGGGGTTATTGCAAGTTAATTTTACACTCATGGGCTTAAAGCTATGATTTTACGCACGTGTTTGTTTATTTAAAGATAATCTAAAGTTAATCAATATGTCTTTGAAACACCTGAAACAAAATTTTTTTAATAATTGGTTGTTAAACGCGTCAAGTTGAAAGCTGATACAGGAGTTGACACAAACCGAGTTGAAGTTACAATGTTAGCAATTGAATTTTTAAAATTATTGAGTCGACACGCCCGTCGACACACCCGATTACATTCATCCGTACATGCAAGCACGTGGAAAGCAGAGGCGCTAACTGGGCCAAGCGTGGAGTCAAAGTACGTAACGTGCAAAGGCGGACGTGCAGCCTGTGTGGAAAGTTGTGTCGTATCAGCAGCGCTGTCATTTAACTACCAGCTAATTTTAGCATTATAAGGCTCCACAGCGGCACCGATAGTTGGCCTTTACAATTTGACCTGGAAATCCCAAATATGACTGATGAAAAAGCAAGATAAACGATTTTGTTTTAGGGAACGCTTTCCCTACCATTTTCCCGCCTAATTTACCAAATACGTTCCTATAAAGATGTTTATCAATTGTGCCGACCCATATTCTGTCAAAGGGTGTTAGAACACCCACGTTAAGGTATTTTCTACTCGTTATCTGATTTTTTTTCTCCAAAATCATAAACAAAGATGGCTATCTGGAATCGGAACGGAGCGAAGTGGTTCATATTCTGCCTTGTTTATTTGGTTGTGATCTTTGAACTGATAGTTGTGTACAAACCTTGCGTCCGATCTCTCCTGGGGACGGTTAATTGCGCGGATTTCTTAATGTAAACAACCAAAAAAAAATGCTAGATTATAATTATAAACAGCTGGTTTTTAGATGAGCGCGAAGCCCCCGTTAATGTCAGTTATATCAAAGAAAAGCGATTTGAGATATGACTGACCTCTCCCATTCCACATCCTTCCGTTTGCATTGCTAATATCAGTGGTGGAGCAAGGGGGAATCACATACAGGGGCAAAATGGCTTAAAGGCCTTGGGGGGGGGGGGGGGGGGGAGGGGCGGGTGTTCTCATAAGGTAAGCAACCTATGTCTTAAAATACAAAATATCGACCAGTGTTTGTTCGGAGTTTACTTGAATAGGAACATCTTCTCTGTCTCTCTAATTCTATCCAGTTCGGTCTCTCATTCTCCCTATCTGTTGAATACTATAAATGGACAAAATCCATGCTTATATTGGTAATACGAATACACGGCATGAACGAACCAATAGTGTTCTGAGTAAGTGTTGTGGATTTTGAGAATGTTACTAGATCCCTTTAAGGAGGTTTGGTATCATGATCTACCACAACCGTCTATTGCTAAAAGGACCCTTTTTTTTGGTTATGTCTTATTTATCCAGGTTAACCTCTTCAGTGCTCTTTTGCTCTGTTCTCCCAGAGGGACCTGCATCTAATATTACTATGTACAACTCGGCCATTTAATACACTTCCGCACTATATTGTGCACTTTCTCCACTCCCTGGGGAGCATTCCAGCAGGTGCTACTTTAGAACGTAGAGACACTACTCCAATAAGAGGGGCAACACTTGCCCCCCGGCGCGGCCAACCCCTTAGATTTGCTTCTGGCTAAAAGCCGCTGATCAAACTTTCTGACCACGATCCTTGTATTCTTTGCAGCTTTTATCGATGAAAGATGGGGGAAAAGTAGCGAGAAATGGGCATTCCATAGCGGTTTGCCCATTGATACAATTGTGCGTAAAGGTTGATTTGATTTGCTTGGGATTATCCAATTTAAAGACAAAAAAGACTGTTTCCTTTAGAGCAACAACAATCTGTGCAAGCATTTAGCCAAGATGGCCTCATATTTACAGCATTCCATAAACAATGTCCACAATATTTATTGTATACATAATGGTTTTTATTTTAGAGTTCGCAAGAGTACACGCATATCATGTATATAGAACGTGTATCATATGAATTCGAATTATAGATGAATTGCATCGTTCTCTAGGGAAATTATGATACATTGTTAAACAATGGTGTATGTGTATATACAAATTATCTACGTACGTCATATATTTCAAAAGCGGATTGATGCTATAGGCCTTAATGTAAAACACGTATATACACATACATTTTTTGTTTGCTTAGCTCAAGTCTGTATAATGAATGTAATATTTCGGTAATGTGTATTTTGTGTGACTTTTACGAGCCAACTCTTGACTTTTCAAGTACATTTCCATTCATTTTTGTTTTTACTGTAGTCATGATGTAGACACATCGAGCAATTTGGAAAACACTAACCTCATTTACGGGACGATTCTATCGCTGACTGTAACACATTATAATTGGCAGTAGTCCAAATTTGTACAATACAGACGATCTACTATGTAAACCATCACGCTAAGAATTTTGTAATGTCCCTTAAATGCATAGTCAAACGTGACAAAATACAAACCCAAAATACAAACCCCTGGGGGTGTTTCACAAAGATTATAAGTTGAACCTAACTCTAAGTTGGACTTAACTCTAAGTTGGACTTAACTATTATGGAAAACCATGTGTAGCCGTGGAATAAAACATACTCAATACCAAGAATGCAAGTGCTAGTATTTTAAACTTTCGTAGATGTTACATTAAGAACATAAAATCTCCTTGATACTATCAATTAATAGTCAATATTATTATTATTTGAATCAACATTTTATGCCTTTTAAGAAAACTAATTTTACCAAAATGTTTCAAAGAAACTAACGGCTTTCCATAATGTTTAAGTCCAACTTTTAGAGTTAAGTTCAACTTAGGATCTTCGTGAAACACCCCCTGAGCTTGATATTCAAGATTGTTATGCGCGGGGAAGTAGAGGGCATTGTTACAAATGCTACAGCTTGGTTCGCCATTCGTAAAGCCCTCCGCACACAGAGCCGACTCGACCCGATCCGACTGGTTTTCAGTCGGTTCAGCTCAGTATATATACGTTGCCTCATGACTCCTGTTTTGCTGGTCAAGAGACAGTCGGAGATCATTCGAGGTCGATTCAACATGTTGAGTCGGCTACGACTGAGCGAAACCGACTCTCGCCTGACTAAAAAATCAGTCGGATCGGGTCGAGTCGGCTCTCTGTGTGCGGAGGGCTTTCGCCCCGTGTGCAAAGCTTTCGTCAAAATGTTCGTAACATGGCAACGCACGTCTGATTTATAAATCCGAACCTCCCTTCATATCTCATCTATAGTCTATACCAGATTTGAGTACTAACTCCCGACGATGTCTTGTTTTCCCCTGTCACTCATATTCAAGGACAATTTGCTCAGAAAATCATATCCACTATTAACTTATAACATTAAAGGGACTTAGTAACATTGTCCAAATCCTCAAAATAAAATTGTAATTCTAGCGGTTCCTTTATACCTTGTTGTATTCGTATTAACAATAAAATCATGGGACAGCTTTCGGTTTTTCAAATTTCCCTTTCATTACAAAGATATGTATGATTGAAGTATTTAGATAAGAAAATCTCCGGGCGAGATTTTCATCCCTGTACAAAGTGAATGCAGTGAGTTGGTGAATATCACCCAATATCACTTTGCATTTTCGCTCATTACTTGGCCATACATTGTCCATTTGACCTGAAATTTTCACACAATACCCTGAGGACATATGAGATAACAACAGTATACATTGCATCAACCATTCATCAGTTTTTGCACATCTCAACAAAGTTACTAGATCCCTTTAATAATTCATTCAAATTCAAATTGTTTGAAATGACACATCTTTTTTGGATTCATATTTTGAAAAAACATCCCAGTAAAGCCCTCCGCACACAGAGCCGACTCGACCCGATCCGACTAGTTTTTAGTCAGGCTAGAGTCGGTTTCGCTCAGTCGTAGCAAATTCGACATGTTGAATCGGCCTCGAACGATCTCCGACTGGCTCTTGACCGGCAAAACAGGAGTCCTGAGGCAACGTATATACTGAGCTGAACGGACTGAAAACCAGTCGGATCGGGTCGAGTCGGCTCTGTGTGCGGAGGGCTTTAGATCACGATAGTAGAACAATTGATATAAGAATGCAAACAAGCAACTAACGAAACATAGCTATTAAGGTTGGGTAAAAATGTTGGAATTCTATTGTACAGACAGATAATGAAACATACTATTTGTCGTTGTTTGTAAAGACGAACAGAAAACATTATTGATGACCAGCTCAATAATCCTTATTTTACATTAAACATACTGGAGTTTGGCAGAACATTATTTAATTATTAAACAGGTTGAATAGACGTCCAGTGTACAGGAGTTTTGACGATTCAAAGATATGTAATTATCCCACCATAAAGGTCTATCAGAGGTACTCGGAATTCGACAAAATATGGCTATTATGTTGCTCATTTCTACTACCGTAATTATACAAACTAGGACATTATGTCATGTCAAATAATTCATGCATTCATGAATATTCCAGTATACGGATGACGGATCCATCAAATTTTCTTGGCGGAGAAAGTTGCCTCTTTTTAAAAAAATGAAAACGAATGTTCTCTCAGTGATATTCTTATGTTTAAAAGTAATCCGTTGATTCAGTTCAGCAGCTGCAAGACATTGATTTGACCATCATTTCTCTAAACATGCTTCAAGATTTTGTTTAAGGAAACTGGGTCAAATTATTGTCGTAGATGTTTTGAAATTAGGTCAGAACCCCAAATAATGCAGTTTAGTGAAGCGATTGAGCTTCATTATATTTTAATTGGTGAATGTATAGTCACTGATGCCTATGGAAATAAAAACATGTGAGATACTACCCAGGTAATCGTTCGGCCACATAATATATTTTGGTAAATAGCTCCCCAGCTTCAGAAGGCCTATCAATATCCCGAATATGGCTATGACATTTAGCGGATGGATTCCCGGAAAACACATTATGTATCATATGTCTCGATCACATATTGTGAATAATTGATTTGGTATTTCATTTCCCTCTCTGACGCCCCCCCCCCCCCCCCTCCCCTCCTCCCCCTCCCGCTACACCCCCGCATTTCGTGCATCCCGAGATTATAAAAGAATCTTTGTTTACTAAAATCTAACGTTAGTTCTTAGATGGTGCGGAGATGAAAGGATGCCGCTTGTTTTAAATAGCGATGAAAATCTTTCTGCTCCTCTTTGATGCAAATACTTGATGAAGAAGGCGAAGGTTTGAATGAATGTAAGATGCATCAGTGTCAGGGGCAATATACCCAGTCCTCGGACATACGAGATAATATTGTATGAGTGTATGAGTGTCCCGATTGTTACGGTGTACGGTTGAATTTTTTTTAAACAGAAAATCTGTATATTCTATCAAATTATATTATGCCTTTGTGTCATACAAGTAAAGGATATAGTTATTGCTTATTCAAAATCATGCACATTAAAATTACAACGAACGTTAAACATGTTACATGCACACCAATCTTGAATCCAGTGTAACCTATACTGGATGATGTTATTCCGCTATCTTCTTTTAACCACGCCGGAACGTTTCGTCCTACGTTATGCCATGTATGCAATAGTTTTATGAACGGTATTGTTATTATTTTGTATGGAGCGGATGAATGATGTTGTTGTTGTAATTTGCTATACCGGGGGGGGGGGGGGGGGGGGGGGGCTATATCCAACCTAACTCCATGACTGAGAATCAGATTTGGTTGTATCACATTCCGTAGATCTTCTTCCCATCCAAGAATGTACTCGATAAGGCATTCTCTACCAAAGCGTGCCCATGACTTGACATACATGACTAAAAGACGCTCTATGAAATTTGTATAGATCATCGGTTATTTTAGTCATGCATTCCAAGTCGTGGGCACGCTTTGGTAGAGAATGTCTTCGGGACGGGTCCCGATTGCATGTTGTTGCAAAGCCAAATCGTTTTCAATGGGTCGAGACGTATATAGCCGCATCTCCATTCCATTTCCTCCGTGTCCGTCTTGCTTCCATCACTCGTTGGTCCCCCCCTATCTCCCCCACATCTCGAGCTGTAGGCGCCCGTTTAATCATCCTCGGACTTGCCTGCCCCATTACCATCTCTTTACCACCACCCTAATCCACCGCAATCAACCACCAATTGGCCCGATGAGATGGGGGGGATCTATCACAATGAAAGACGGGCGTCAATATGGCACGCGGTTAGTGCCCCAAAACGTTTGCCACTATAATACGCATCTCTCATGCTCGGGCGAGCGCTGGCCACCATTATACATGTATACCTACCTCTAGGGCCCCCGTTACGAGAAAACAAAAAAAATACAATCGATTGTAAGTTACAGTTAATTGTAAGTCAGAAAATTTGCAGGTTTCTAACGATCAGATTTGCGTCGTGAACCGATTTGCGTATGTAGAACACATGATCTGACTTACAATTAATTGTAACTTACAATCGATTGATTGTATCCCTTTTTGCAACGGGGACATGGTCTATATCTATCATAATGGTTGCTCGGGCAATAATTGATGAGGAAATGCAAGTTGGAAAACTAGTGTGGAATATTTAGGTCAAAATGGTGACTGACCTTTTCTCCTCACATAGCATATAGAAGAGCGAGAAAGGGAGATTCACTTTAACAGTGTATTCCGATAAGAGTTTAATATGAATGAGCATTGTCACGTGACTATTTTTCGAATGATAATAGTTAAATGAAATGCTGCTGGAAAATAAATCGCTAGCATACAAATACGTACACAATCAAAGAAGTGAAAGTGCATACAGTATGATTCATTATTGGTGTGCTTGCATTATAACTTATCTTCAAGTCTGGAAAGTGTAGACGTCAGCTTTATACAATTGTTATAATAATACAAATTAAATTAAGCTGCACACTATACTCTAATTGTACATATCAGACCACAGTCATAAATCAATGTTTGCAAGTGGCAACAAAGTGTGTAATAATGCCCCTTAAGTAAAAGTTAATCTTAGCAATGAATGGGAGATCATGTTTGTCCAAACCCTCTAAAAAAAAAACGAAGTCTTCTGTTCATGCGAACGTAACCAGCTAGTTGGTATTCGTTCGTTGCTGTATTATTTGTGTAACGGATTAGCGGGTTTTTGTGAAGAAGCTAAAAATAATTATATAAGTGCGATGGATGACGTAGCGTATAATGCGTCTTGCGATACATGAATGAATCCAGAATAAACCCTATATTTGTACAGGGTGGCCCGAAGAAAAAAATAGGCCTGTATTTAAAAACAAAAGGGCGAAATACATTTTAATCACTTTATGGATAGTACAGGCTTGGTCAAACTGAATTTTAGTATCAAAAACTTGCACCATATCATATCAAACTAATAATTATAACTCCACCATCCCCGAAAAGTAGACAAACTTACACACGGCTAAGTCAAGAGTCTGTTATCATAAAAAACAGCCGGTAAAACAAGAGAGGGCGCTCTCTAAAAACATATTGGTTTCAACCATTTCTAATGAGAAAATTGTGAATCTTAATTGTTTGTTTAAATATTGATTCAATAGAGAGATCGTAAACAAATATTTAAAAACCTCTAAGGTATTTTTTTGAAAAATGTTTAGGGATGGTATTAATATTTTTCTTAGAATTAGTTATTGAATAAATGTGGGTCCCACATTTATTTCAATTGGATAAATATGTATAGATATTTCTGCTGTTTCTTGAACCGATTTCGATCAAATAAAGTTTGTTTTATCTTTAAAATTACGTGCTTTTAAATATATTACACTTGGTTATCATTACCTGACAAATTAATTATTTCTTGAAGCGTCTCTAAACCAAAACTAAACTATCCCTTTAAGTATTAATGTCACATTTTGGCACACATTTATTTACTGTGTAACAAATAATTTAAAAAACGATCCTGGTTTAAGTGTAATATGTTTACAAATTGTATGACGTCAGCATACCGAATGAGTCAAGAGTTTTACAAACTTTTTGTTAGAACCCTTTTTCGATTCACCATGTGTAACTCCAATGTAGTGTGACGTCATACCTTATGTCCACTTTAAACGCATACCGTATGTTCAGCACTTTGGTGACGTCACAAGCTGGTAAACCAATCAGCGTGATCAATAGGTTACCCAAGGACAGTCAGATGACCTTTTATTTTGTTTTCACGTAAGTGAAAGTAATTATGTATGCATAATTTGCATTTTAATCTGGGTAAAGATTTACGTTCCATCACGTACATGACGTATTGATTTGGGGTTAATAATGCATCAGGAACAGATTTGTAAATAATTTGAAACACAAATAGAACGAACGCTGCGCTTGCTTTCGAAATTTAGTCGATCAACTGTTGTATATGCGATGTATTTTATCATATATATTTCGTTTTGTAATGGATTCGAAAATGTTTACTTGTCTCTCGTTAATATGGATTAACACGGCCTGGTAATCAAACATAATTAGAAATTCAAATTCGTGCATAATGCTGGAATAACCGTATATACTCACTTTGTACTTTGCCGCTAAATATACACTTCACTTTAATAGCAAATCCATACTGAAGATTGTTTGCAAAAGGAAAAGAGAAATCAAGAGACCGAAATCGAGAGTGCTGATGGTATCTTAGTATAAAGAGAGAAAGAGTAACCAACCCCCGCCACCTTCTAAAAACATTTCGTTCCATCCGTTTACATTAATTCGTGATGAAAAGACCGGTTGTTTATATCAATGACCGATTGATGGGGCGTTTATCTAGCGGAGAGGGTTGGCGTGCCCAAGCGAAGAGAGAGTAATTGCACAAGGAGGTTGCGGATGAAACGCGCGTATTATAAAGTGGAGAAGTCGATTTTCGGGATGATGGAGGTAAGACAAATAAGTTACAACTCAAAGTGCGAATGTTTTTTTGTTTTCTCTCAAAATGGTAGGAAGACAAAATATTCAAAGATAACAATAATTGAGGTTAGTTTCTTTTAATATAAAAAATCCATAGCTTATCAGGTCGATAGGATCCTGGTGAACAATGCTACGGAAGTATCAAACTTTATAGGAAACAATATTAATATTGTAATGACTTAAGTTGGTGTTTTTATGCCTGAATGGGAAGAAAATTTAAGAAAATTTTGAATTATCATTTTATTTTGTTTTGTGTGTCTGAGAGCGTAGTTTGCCTGTGACCATAATATTTCATGTATTTCTCAAAACTTTTAGACGTGTCTAGATATTTCTCTTCTATTTTGTATCATGTTTTCATTCCAGCCTCCATCCTTGCTTTAATGGATGAAATTAAGTGAAACTTAAAGTAACACTTTTATTACTTAAAAAAATACGAAACAAAGGAGGTTTGTACAAACCCCGGTTCAAACCGCGGTTTACATCTATGGAATGCCAATTGTAAACTGATGGAGAAATAATGTGTACCATCAACATTGTTAACAAGTAAGGAATTTACATTCTCTCTCCATTAGTTTACAATTGGCATTCCATAAATGTAAACCGCGGTTTGAACCGGGGTTTGTACAAACCTCCTTTGTGAATACGGGCCAATGTGTTTGGTAGCTACTCATTTGTCATATTTCATATTTCATATTTCATCGAAGAACGACAAGTTGGAAAAGGATGAAAGGAAAATATTTGTTTTACATTTCTTCTAACCTAAGTTTTCTATAATTGTTATCATGTTTTATGCCATCGTGTCATGGCAGTGGTAATATATTGCGATTTTGACTGATGGCGTCTCTTTATCTCAATCACAATTTACGGGAATGTTTATGCCTGAGCAAAAGAGTCGTTATTGTTTATGAGAGCAAGCATATATCATTTCGTGTGTTTTTGTATATAACAATCCCATGTTCTTATTTTGCCATTTCTATAAATCCCGATTCCTTTCATCGGCGTAAAATATACAGCGTATATACGTAAGTTATAAACTAATTATTATATATTTGACCTCGTATGAATCTGAAAGAAAATGGGATACTTCCTTCAAATCGTATTCCGGTATTAATTTCGTTTAAATGTGTTTAAACCCCAATACAGATATGAATGAATACACAATGATTTACATAATTTACAGTGAAAACATTGATGTTAGGATAAACTATTTACTGTCAACCTTTTTTGGTAGATTACGTAGTACACAACTAGGTTGTTTATGAAAATAACTTCTCAGAAATATATTTAAAACCTTTGCCAAAAATGTATTTATATATTTTGACATAATATTAGTTAGTAAGACATGCACTGCGGAAGTTAACAAAAACATAATTATTTATAAAGAAGCTCCATAAACAGTTTCAAAATGCTAATTTTACCCATATTGTTTATATTAATTTTCCAATGATGAACTTATTTAAAACAAGTTCCAGGAAACATATTAGCCATATCCTTCACAATAATGTTTATATGTCAGCACATAAATATATTCAAATTGCCAATCAAAACAAAAAAAATACTGTATATTTATAGTTGACATGTTAAAAAATGTATTCACGTTTAAATACATAACATTTTACATCCATGCATTGATTTATCTAATTAATTTCGTTATATTAATTTCCTAACGAATACAATAATATATGTTTATATTCGATAAAATTCCATTTGTAAATTATCAGGGCAATGACTGGAAAGTTGCATTCAATAACAAATATATATTGTAGACAACATATTATCATTATGCTAAAAGGGTTTCATAGTCTCGTTTTCAAAGTTGCATTTACTTAAAGGGGACCACCAGGCAACGAACAACACATTATTATATGTTTTGGTACCGTTTTGTGATATCAAATAGATACCCAACATTTTGCAAAGGGTTGTGTAATTCATAAACAAAGCAATTCATTTCCACCACTTACGGAACCACTGCTATTTCCTGGTTCCATACGGGCCAATGCGCCAATGCTATTCACGCGTATACGTTTGTAGACAATAGATTCCCGGGCGATTCGTTCGCTCTGCACACATCGCAATTCACCGCACACATCGCATGCTTTAAAATGGTGATGCGTTTCCAAATTTTTTTTCTTTCTGGAAACATATTTTTGTGAACTTGTTGATGGAATGGAATACTAAAGATGTTACCTTTCTTTAATAATAATATTATGTTTGGGTGGTGGTACCCTTTAAATCGTTACAAAGTTCTGATGTATCAACAGTGAATAAAAAAAACATGTATGCTTTTGAAATCCGATCCGTACATTGTAGGTCAACAGTACTATAAGTATGCCAAAATAAAACGCCGGACCTGGATTTTACTGGTTTAATTATTTCAAAGTAGGTTGCGTAAAAGTGGGCTTCGAAGTTGACATTAGCTATGTTATCATCATCATCCGCCCCCTCTCCGCTCCGTAATCGTAACCTATTGACTACGAGGACTGGTAGAGGTAACGTGTATCATCTTAGTGCGGGTTACAATATTTGGGAGTGTGTGGGTTTATGGCAGCCTTGTACGCTGTGGTCCTTCGTGGAAGGAAACAAAATTCGTGAATGTTTTTTTATTTTCAATCCAGATTTTGTTTGTTTATATTACATTCACAAACAACTGAAGGAAGTGCGTCAAAGCACGCACAGATTGATGAGTGCGGACTAAAAATAAAGTAATTATGTCAACAAATTGTGAAGCACTTCCAACAGACAGCAACATTCGAACCCAAAAATACGCAAACATAAAAGGAGAAGTATAAAGTGGAAGGACGAATTTTGGATAGAAATATGAGCAAAATTATGTCAATAATTTGATAAAGACTGCTGCACAACCTAAATCCAAATTAACACGCACAATGATATACTGTAGCTCAGCAGAAAAGTTTAAAGCATGAACGTATATAGGGTAAGAACGAATTCAGAATAAACACAACAGATAACACATGAGGGAGCAGCATATTCCCCCCAAAAGCCACACCCTTTAATGATGTGCACACAAGTCTGTCCCCCAAACGCACACACTCAATCGTATATAGTAGAAATGTTTCGCGCGTTTCAGTGAATGAACTAATTAGATCAGTCGATGGAGTTAACAGTATTTTGTGTTTGCGAGGCGTAAATCTTCCGTGAGTGGGGCTTGAGATCGGTTCAGGGTGGAGGCGTTTTGCAAACTACACTTTTAACTTTAACTCTTATTTTACCAAATTATAGCGCAGATATCTCATACATATTCGCACTCGGATAATGTCTGAGCCTGAGGTGTATTATAGGTTCGCATCTCAGGAACTGCACGGGTTAAAGACAAGTCGTACATTTCAATAAGGTGGAGTTGGGTCAAATACGTTCGACATGCTTAACCTCCCGCCTTGGAAGCTTAAAAAAAGTTAAATGTCCTATTTGTTCGAGTCCTAGATTAGAGACGAAGAAGTGATTCGCCTGAGACTTGAGTGTGAGCTGAATTCAAAATTGTCAAGACTTCCGCCCATCTAGCATGTCTAGAAACCACTGTATATACCGAATCCATGCAGTCTTACCTCGAAATACACTCCCCGTTCAAAATAAGCGTTTAATTCAGGCTGCGAATTCTGTGTAATTAAAGGAGCATGCGCCGACTGAAGTGAGCGACAAACATACGGTTAAGCAAGGTCGGATATTGGCCGAGCGAAATTCGATTTACATTACAATTAAGCTAGACACGTGAATGGACTACACGCAGCGAACAGTGTAAGCAATTTCTGTAATGAACTACATGGAATTTAGAAAGGAAACAAAATCGAGATTTTTTTTCTTCTTCGGGGGCAAGATTTATCGGGAAGCCCTGACGTATAAGCTTGACGTATGTCATTTAAATAATCCGTATTGCTATTTATGTCTCCTCTTAAAATCATTAGAACGTAATTTCCTTCTTTAAAGGTTGCAGTATTAGTGGAAGTGCCTATATCTATTCAGTTTAGAGTTGAAATTCTTCACATAAAGTATTATCTGTGTCATGCAAGAATAAAACTACCGCATGTATATAACCCTTTTTCAATATAATACAATTATGTATTTGGTTTCTTGTCAGAATTGAATATTTCCTAATAGCGTAATGTTTTATCTGTCAAATGATGTAAATTTTTACCGCAAATCATGATGATTACGATCAAATACATGAGTTTGAAAGATAGTTCTACAAATCGGTTCTTCAGCCTGCATTTTTGCCGTCAACATTTCCGTTCATATAAAACCAGTTATAAGCGCTATGGAAAAGAAAGTATAACTTATGCATTTTTGTAAGAGGACAATATTTAACCGACAATTACTTTAACGAAATTGTAAAAATCAGCAATAAATACTGTGAAGCTAAAACAAGTATATGACTTACTAGTAGTTCCAATTTAATGGGCCATGTTAGGGTCTATTTTTATAAACTGCCCGACCGCTTTAACCCGAATTGAAGACTACAGTATAGTATTGTTTTAATGTAAATATTCAATTTATTGCAGGTAACGAATTGTTGAACAGGTGGGACTGGATCAATGTACGTCATATATTTTGTTTTACAGCGGTTGAGACTAAGAGCCATGAATTTCAAAACAAGATGGTCGTGACATTAATGCTAAACATTCTTAAATCATTCGGCATGTTCGGAGTAGCAATCAAACATTAATTTGCACTTAATGCATAAATCGTGTTTTTTCCCTCTTCAATACAAGACAGGTATTGTAAACCAAAATACACCCATACCCTCCCCCACCACGCCCCTCCCTCCCCCAACACACCCTCCTCCAAACCACCCGCAAAGCAAAGGGAGTGTATATTGAAAATCATATGGAATCCATCCACTGAAAAGCTCAAACGAAAACAAAATGAAATTTTTAAGACAAAATTTACATTACAAATAAGTCAAAATGGGCAAGACAAAACGGAACATTATTATGAGACGAATCATGCAATTTGATTTGTTCAGAGTTTTTCAGATTTAGCTCCTCATATATAATTATGACAACACGGATCGTTACAGAAAGAGATCATTCGATTGTATCTCTTTCTGTAACGGGGCCCACAACTAGTTCCTACATCAACTATTGATTTTGTAATTTCCATTAATCACTCAATTTTAAAGATTTAGGTGCAAGAAAATGAATATTGTGATAAATAATGTGTTAGATTTTCATATTTGTCTTTCACCCTACACAGATACTGGACTTACTATCACTTCAACATTGACCGGTGAGTATTTTGAAATTACTTTTATGTCAGCAGTATCATATCATGTTATTATGTGTTTTTTAAAAACTTTCTTATTGGTCGAATTTGTACTATTATCGTGATGAAAATACATATTGGTAATATGACTGTATTATGATCGTATTATTTGAATTAAAGGCATCGTTATTTTATTTTTTTAATTGTTTTATTTTTTTTCCACAAATGGGTGGGATGGCCCTTTCAGCAGAAACTGATTTTCAAAGGGGTCGTGGAGAACATAACGTTTTCTCACATTCACATGGTATTGTTTGCATTGTTGTGCCATTAGAGCTTAGTTCTAAAAGGCGCTAAATCCATTTTCCATAAAAAATTGAGTTAACGATATAAGCTAGGTAGCTTCTAGAATCCCAATTTTAGGACAAAACACACAATCAAAATCGAAATACGGAACGTTCCATTTTCATATTCATATAGGCACGTGTATTAAGGTTGACGAATAAACATTCCTTACTCCAAAGTTGAAATGGTGGATTTAGCGCTTTTTTGAATTAAGCTCTTTATAGCGTAGTATAAGCAATAGAAGTGGATGTATTGATAAAATGGTTTCAAATCACCATCAAAACGAATAGCTTGCAAAATTTTTTTTAAAATGACCTTACATATTATATGGGGCATGGAGGGGTGTATAGAAACGCTTTATAAGCGTTATTGATATGATTATATCCGTGTTGGTTTTGAAACAATTATAGCGGTTAAGATAGCTGGAATCACATATAATTTGGCTATAGCCCATGCGGAATCCTAACAAATTATATTTGATTGCGAAAATTAAAAATCTAATTGAAAACGTATACATACCGAGACAATGATGATGACTCATACGTGAAATTGATATTGAAATAGTTTCCGAAATAATTGCTTAATGTTTTGGACTTACGATTTTAAAATTAATCCTGCAATATTAAGGGCTATAGAGGAAATCCGAACGCATTTATCCATATTTTGGAAGCAATTTTGAAATAATTAGGGCGGGGTCACCAAAAGGCCAAAGTCAATAAAGACGCCATTTGCGGAAATGCTTTAGATGTTTGTGTGTTTGTGTGTGTGCGTGTGTATGTGTGTATGTGCTTTTAGGGTTTACGTATTACTGTATTCCCAAAAGTACACTGTTTAATATTGAATAATGTGGATGTTTGTGTGTTTATGTTCGTGATCCATGCAGGTACCAGATGGTTAAATTCAACCCGTGGTTATTATAGTCGATATATTGAATTTCGCACACAATCTATCATGCAAAATTTGACATATTTAGTCAATGGATTTAATTTAGTATATTGTGTACTGACTTAACAAATTGCGTGAAATGACGCGATTTTAACCCATGGCTAAATCTTACCAATTTTTATAAAATAATACGGCTCTGTGTATATACATTGTCGGTGTTTGAACGAATTCGTTACATCGTGTGGGTATAGTACGACACTTAAAGGTGCACCTGTAAAGTGTCAGATATTGCCCAAAATTACATTTGAGACTTCAATCCTATACCAAAATCATTGTAAGATAACTACCGTATGCCCGAATGATGTGTGAAAGTTTCATTAAAAAAGATACACTGCTTTCCTGGTTAAAAAAGCGAAAATTTTCGTCAGCTTTTGCAACGAATTACTGTATAACGTGTATGAGGTTATGACCGTTCATTAACGCTCTTGAGCTGAATGATTATCAATGATAAAATCTAACCCTATTTTATTCTTCTCTTACCATAAGCCAAACAACACGGTAGAAGAGAAAAGTGGAAGCTCCAAGTAATTTTCGTGGAGTTAGACACTTTACTGGTTTCACTTTAAATGTATATAGCATGTTTATTGTGACGGATACATGTTAATTCAAATCATGATTTGCAAAAAAAAGATACATTTGATTGATGATTGTATCTGTCATGTTTGAAAGGTTAACCCTACCTTGATTCACATAATATTATAGGAGATACACTTTAAAAAGCAGATACGTACGTGAGACTTTTCCAAAAATATGAAAATAAAAGGGTTATTTTATATGCTATATATACATCTTGACATAGTAAGGTTATGTTTGATTTAATATTTCAGGTTATATTTATCGTTCATTATAGTTGGAAAGTTAGATGATTACGGTAAAATATGGAATAGACCAGAAATCTGAGTAAGGTAAATGCTTTCTTTAATATTTCAGATGATCTGTATTCATTCACTATAGTAGGAAAATATAAGGGTGAAATCTGGAATTAACATACACTGTGAACTATAATTTTCCAGAAAATTTGCGCTGATAATTTCGTTGTCAGGACTAAATATATGATTTCGCTGCCAAATTAAGGTATCAATGGAGGTCATCGCTGCCCGTTCAGTCCCCCGAGAATTCAGGCGCATACACAATTCGATTACCGATACCTACATTGACTTGAGTGAGTGGGCTTGGGCATGCTGGGTGGATTTTGATCAGATGATACCATTGGACGGAGCATCATCTTAAAACATTGTTTTATCAATGTTTAGAATCTTTGGTATCTTCTCTCGAATGGTTGTAGAGATGTTCATACACTAACATCATAAGATATGGTTATTATATGAGAGTCACTTTGTATAGAGTCAACCATCTCTGTATATTATTCTGTCTCTCTGTTTGTGTTTGTTTGTTTGTTTATTTTTGTATGTGTTTGTAGTTTTTTTCTGAAATACGGATCCTTATTTGAATAAGACCAATAGGTCATCAGAATCTGTGGTGGTTTCTTATTTGTTTGATGTCACGTATTTTGTATGTGGTTTTGTGTACACATTTTATACATGTATTACAATCATTAAAAATGGTCATATTAATTAAATCGACCTTTTTAAAGGTATTTGGTGATCCTGCGTTTATATTTTTTCATATTTTTCTTATTGGTATTACTGTTGCCTCTTGTATAAATATTCAACCTATATGACATGCTTTATTTACTTTCGACACAATAATCAACAGTATTGTTTAGTCATTGCTTTTCGATAGCAGTGTAGGCTATGCATTTAAAGAAATTGAAACGACAAGAACATACTGAAGAATAGTGGCCATTTTAAGCAGGTTGTCCTTATAGACAGGTGGGCGCTCGAGCAGGTTTGACTGCCAGAAGCTTAACGTAATATGCTTGTACAACCAAATATCTGGGTTCAAGCTAAATGATGATGAAATAGCTAGGCGCATAAAGTGTTAAAGTCGTTGGTAACCTTGTGAATGCTGGTATATACAGTGAGTTGTGCAATCGTACACTTTCATACCATGTAGAAAAGTACAGTAACCTTCACCCCAAGTTTGTTGGGGTGCGCAATCACGCCTCCGGGTACAACACCTATTCACCCATAGCCACTCAAATTAACGAGAGATCCACAGTTAACCCACTCCACCCTATATGATTCATTCACGCCCATACAGTTAGTATGCATTATACACCATGCAGTTCCGGTAGTTAATGGGTTGACCCGCGTTTGAGAGGGTGTCCTAGAATAATGTTTTGCTGCATGTGGTCTGGGGGTTACGTGTTATAAATACCAAACCACTAGAAGCAGGTCTTTAAAGGGTTAAATCCAGATCTAGATATGCATCTGAACTTAATAACCTCGCGGTGTGAGTGTGTGTTGGTATGTCCCGAAGCCATCCGTGATAGATATTCTATTAAATTAACGGATGTTCCTGTTCGTGATGTTATTAGGGCCTCAAATATGCCTAGAATATTATAGAAGTCATGAGGCTAAACACTACCATATTGACGTAGTCATGTTTATCCAGGCTATGTATGTATATAGGCGAAGTGGATGTGCTGTGGCGCGACCAGATGGGTGCTCGACTTCCGAGTGTGAGGTACCGAGTCCGAAACCCCAAATCGATGCATCCCCGGCATTAAAGGGATCTAGTAACTTTGTTGACATGTGCAAAAAGCGATGAGTGGTTGATACAATGTATATGTTGCTATCTGATATGTCCACTGGGTGTTGTGTGGAAATGTCAAGTTAAATGGACGTTATATGGCCGGGTAATGAGCAAATATGCAAAGTCATATTAACTAACTCATTGCACTCACTTTGTACACGGTTTTGACGGTCCAGTGGATAATTTAACATCTGAACACTTCAATCGTACATATCTTTTTAATACCGAAAGGAATTGGACAATTTTACTAAGTCCCTTTAATGTACTTCTATAATACATAACACATGTTTAAAGGGGAATCTCAGGCCAGATAAATATAGTGATAGCCTCTTATAAAGACGAATGAGAGGAAGGTTCGGTGCATTTGGGATCAGAATCGGACACCAAAAAGAGAGTTATGCCTTTTTTAACCTCGTGCAACAATCATCGATCCTTTCGAAGCTGCAGCCGATTACTGTTATAACATTCACGAGCAAGACATTTAAACAGTAAAGTTCTCTACCTTATATATATATATACGGTTTTAAAAAATAGGGACCAGGCAGGAGGTGAAATCCTTTGTGTTAATGCTCCCCAGGGAGTTGAGGTAGCGCACATAACTGTGTATGGACTGGAATTGTATCATATGACCTGGGTAATACTACAAAATACGGGCTCAGATCTGACGTGCCCATGTGCCCGAATACACGAGATTGGACTGCACAGTATGATGTTCAAATGTTGTGATAAATACGTGCAGAAAATGGTAATACACATCTCAATGTGGAAGCATTGTACACACTCATATTATTGCCTGTATGTCCCTAAATTCCCCGTAATCAAGGTTAATAACGCATATTAAGCGAATTTACCACACCGAAGTCTATTCCTCCACGGGCCATCAATATTAGATTTAAATCATGTTCATCCGGGCGGCTAGAAATTTGATTATTTTCATTGCAGCTAATCGGCCTGATGAAGAAAAGTCACAATTATTATTTTGGCTTCATACTGGTGGATATTATGGCCCTCCTCAGCGTGTATAGTGATATCTCTATATCTTTTTATTCAAGTGAGAAAATCGTATTACGTTGTTGAATGTGAGTGACTATATTATAATGTCTGTATGCAAAGATGTAAATTCTCATGACATTGAACAGACAAACAATCTGTGATAATGACAGATTGTTTGTCATGATAATTTTTAGTTATGGAAAATAATTTATATCCGCTTAAAAAGACATGAAATAAATCAAAACTATTAACGATTAATTATATGATCGAGCCGATGAACTACGAATGTTTATCGAAAAAAAAGATACAAAATAACTTCATAATAACATAATAACAGAAGAGTATTAACTTTTATTTGAGGGAAATAGTAAGGACGGTTAGGGGCTAGGGTGGGTCTAGGTTGTTTTGCTTTTGCTTGATTGAACAAGATCTTGATCCATTTGGGCGTCTGATACAGTTTTCTTGCTTTGTAGCCGCACCAAACTTGCATCGCCGTGCTTTAGTCATGTTAGTATGTTTGTGATGGATAGTTTAAAAGTTTCACGAAACTTTAATTTGTTGAGCAACACCACACCACGCCACGGTCAACGTTGTTCTGCCCTCACATTTACTGCTTTAAACTGTCAGTACTTATCGTTTGGTAATGCACGGCTAAATTGAAACATGTTCAGTAACTTGACCGCCACAATCAACGTTGCTATTGCATCTTGGGTATTTATTGATTTATATGAAACTTTTGGCACTTCGGGTAATGCATCTCAATTGAAACCTGTTTAGCGACGTGACCATAAGCAACACGATCATCTTGGCTTTCGTATTTCATGTCTTGCTTCACATGAAACTTTCAGTCCTTATCGTTTGGTATAAATACATTTAATTTAAACTTTTTTTTTAGTAACGTGACCACCACGGTGAACCATTGATAAGCTTGGACTTCCCAAATTTATTGATTTATATGAAACCTTCAGCACTAACTTTTTTACTAATGCATTTACAGTCAAGCCTCTTTTTAATGTTACGCCATGAATAAACTGGGAAGCTAGCTCCCCACTCACCCATTAACGCTTCAGTAAACAGTAGTCTCTTTGATGTCCACCGGGCGTTATGCCACTTATGTAACCTGTCACCTCTAATGCACCAATCTGCCATTCCAAATGCAGAATCACAGTCACACTGATACTTTACATTATATTATGCCAGATTTCAATCAATTACGATCGGTTCTAATTAGGAAACTTTAGACACGTTTCAATACGAAAGATTTCGATTCGTGCTGGTTTAACTACCGGAGCAAATTGCTCGCACAAAGGTTAGTCAATAAAAACTCCCGGGGGAGTGTCTATACGCTATGCATACACAGTGCTCTAAACGTGCGAAGATGCTCTGTCTATATTTACCGGCCGGGGTGCTGCTTTATGAATTTCGGCTATGGAGTCCAGATTGATTTCACTCGAATATAGGAGGAGTGGTATAAACTGAATGAGTGTTTGCGTATTGTGTTTATAGTAGTAGTGAGTGCAATCTATATAGATTGTTAAGTAGGTGACGAATAAATAAATAAATACACACTCTCCGGAGCATTTATTGCCCCTTGGCAGTCGACCTTTAGATAACATGAGCTTCCCATCATTATTGTGTTATTATAACATACCGGTATGAGATTCATAATCATTTCCACATTGTTATTACCTAGTCTGGAAGTGTTCAAATAGTTATAAAAGTTAGAGAAAAGGGGCGATTGCAAGTTGCCAATATTTTCAGGAGCCCTCGGAGAAGTACTCTTGTTGGCAGTCATTATTATAAATGTAAGACTTAATTAAAACCAGAATGATAGTACATTTAAATTTAGACGTTATGCTCTTTGGCAGTCACTGTAGGCCGATATATATTACACATGACGCCAAATCATTATTTATTTTAATTTATTTCAAATTGTCCATAGTATTACCATGATATGGATATCGTATTATTTTGTTCTACATTGATCAACTTATCTGGAACTTTCAAACTAATTATAATAAAAGTTAACTATTATAGGAACAATTGCAAGTTACAATTTTTTCGAAGCTCTTGAAGCAGAATTGTTTTTAACTTACATTGTACCATTTTGTTTGTTTACAATCCTTGTTATTTAAAACTTAATTAAAGCGCGGTAGTGTGTTGAGATTGCTTTCCTAATTTACCGGTGCTTATTAGATTTCGTCAAGTGGTGTAAGAAACAGACAGAAAATCAGAAATAATTAATGATTGTGATTCGGAACCACTGGCACAAGTACCTGCAAATAAATTGTTAATTTTGCGCGAAGACCCGCTAATTAAAACTTCAGACATGCATGGTCTTAATTAATTAAAACTTTCTTGGGCAGTCTCCTGCGCGTAACATGAAACTACTTTCAAAATTAAAGTTAGTATGACGAAGGTACCGACGTATCAACTGGCTTCTTCCGGTTTGTGTTACAATTTTATGCTCACTTTAGTTTTGGACAAATCGATCTCCTTTCAATTCAGTTTATTCGCGCAAATATTTAAAAAACGGAAAGAAACAAATACATGTATGTGAAAGAGATCATAAACCATTATACGTCTTAGAAGCAGCATAATATGCTTGTATTTGAGGCCACATTATTTAATTGTATAAGCTTACATAATATGACTGATTTAAATGTCTAAAAAAAAAAAATTTCCACCCCTCCCTTAGCTCCTATAAACATTATTATTGTGTTCCTCTATCCCCTCATTTTTTAAAAACGATTTTAAAAATAAATCTGGCGCCCTCTCTCAATATGTATTGCCCTTACCATCTATTCGGACCAGAGATGTACACACGAAATTAACTAATGTACGAACAATATTATTTTACATCTATAATAATGATTTGGATATACTTGGCGAAATTTATGATTTGTACCCGAAATATTGACTTATTACTTTCCAAATTTTAGTTCTCCAAAACACCGTTAAAAATATTTGTTTTTGAAGGATGGCATAATCGTGTAAATCGATTTTTGTATTGTAATAATCCAAGTGTCCATCATCCAGATGTGGAAATACATTTGGATATTTTGGACATTTGGATATTCCCTTATTTTCCTTTGACAATAAACTCTGGGTTTTTTTCCACCCCACATACACGTACCTGTAGACACAATCGCTTATCTAAAAGTGCATGTTGTCGTTCTTTATTGTTTAACTTCATACTATTTCAGAAATCCACAATATACATGACGTGCTTTTTATTTAAAAGTGGATCCTTCCACCCCCCCCCCCCCCCCCCATAAAACAAGTATAGTTAGATTTCTTTCAGATTTTAAAATGTATTTTTGTTATACATTTCAATGCTTTTATATTATATGATGATAATATATTTTGTGACTAATTATGTTGTTTGAAATGGAAAAACATAACATAACTTTGAGATTGGAACTTTAAGAAGCCATATCGCGTCGGATTTTAAAACTCAAGCACACGTATCAGTCCCCCACGATCAAATATGAAGAAAACAGGAGAAAAAAACAAATACACAAAGGAAGCTTTCAATTTCCCTTTCCGCTTTATATTTCAGCCCATTGTTCGTCTCTCTCCGAATTCTGATCGTTTAAGATACAACTACAATATTTTGTAACTATGATCTCAAATGAATGACGCACATGTCTCGCTCCTTGTTTATCACATGGATGCTAATTTCGGGCCCATTTTCTTTGTTGTTTTCTAAGAAGCAACCAGCTCGTATAAAATGTTATTCTCTTTTACAATCACGAATGATTGATTGTACTTTTCTTTAAAGGTCGTGTTTCTTCGTTGCTGAGTTGTTAAACATGTAATGCCTCCATCCAGTTGCAAAAGAGGTGTTTAAATACTTGTTGATTATCTCTCACTATATCAACAAAACATCACATGCACAATATTTTGTTTTTAATGGTTGAAACCAATGAGTTTTTTTGAGAGCGCACTTTTGAGTTTTAACGGCTCTTCTTTGTAATGATAACAGGCTTTTTACTTAGTCGTTTGTAATTTTCCATTCCTTTCGAGCATAGTGGAGTTATAACTATTAGTTTGTAATGTAATTGTGCAGGATTTGGTTACTAATATTCAGTTTGACCAAAACTGTAGTCTCTTTACCAAAACTCAACTATCCCTTTAACTAAAAGTTTATGCTGATACTGCATTCAAATGATGTATGAACACAAATATACTGCTTTCAGTCTAACTCCCAGGCTCATTCATTAGTTTTCTAAATATATACATCTCTCAAAACTGTCAGAAAAAAACATCCTGTTATCGCACAAGTCTGATCGATTAACTTTGATCATGATTATTGTGCTTAAAGGGATCTAGCAACATTGTCCAAATCCACAAAACCTACTTAGAACTCTAGCAGTTCTCTCATACATTGTTGTGTTTGTATTATAGAAAAGGCATGCAAATATTATCGTTATAATATAAAACTATTAATTTGTTTTGGTGTTCTAGATTTTGTTCATCATTATTATTATTGTTGTATACAGTACTATACAATATTGTTAAGTATTGAAGTATGCCCATGCAGTATAATTATTTGCATATAATAGAGTTTGTAGAATTGAGATCAAGAATATTATTGTCTCGATTCCCTTCCGTCGTAATGTAGCTGTGATGAGACCGGTCAGAAGACGGGGAGAGGCGGCGATCATGGCGATAGGACGCCGTAACCGCTGGCTATACAGGTGCATCGCGCCACCCACCCACCACCTCTCCTTCCAACATTGCCCAATACATCGGAAATTATGAATTGATGCTCAACAACTCATCATCACCGATCGAAATAATACATTTGTTTTTTGTTTTGTTAGAAAGAGAGGGTCTGAGGTTTAAGAGTGATAGCTATAGGGAAATGTGATGGGTGGACATAATAAAGGAGGGGATGGCAATAAATAATATAGTAGGGAATAAAAGGAGAGAGAAAAAGATATAGAGATAGAAGTAGGCATGCAGAAAAGTGACTCGGAATGAGCCATAATGGCATGAATGGTATATGTCCACAGTTGTGGGGAGTCGAGCCTGTGGGGAGAGTGTCGATTCAAACGGTCAGGAAAAACCCTCAGAATTGTCTTTTTTAGAGTCCAGTAAGAGATTTGTGTTATATTCTTGTAATTTAAATTCAAATAAATAACCAAGATCAAACATGTTTCACTTCATAATCAACTAAAATAAAGAGATAACTATGACCCATAGCGTGTCAATATTGTGTTTAAAATCATGTATTTTAGGGAAGATTTCTGATTTTCTACAGTAAAAAAAAACAAAACGTGTGTCATTACTCACGCCGGCAACAAACAACTCAATTTAATGTGATTATAATGTGTACTATATCTCAGCGACCACCGTTGATTATGAAGATATTAAATGCGCACGATGAGACCTATTGGTATATTATATACAATATTATTTTATATACTAACTCAATTATTGTGATTTTAATTGGTATTTGCAATGGTCAGCCACTGGTCAAGTTTCCTATAAAGGCAATGAGCTTCTCGCAGTTCACTGCACCATTATCTATCCTCGCAGGTGGAATGACAATCGTTCAAGGTTTAGCACTATTATTTTAAAGGGATCTAGTAACATTGTCCAAATCCTCAAAATTCACTTGGAATTCTAGCGGTTCTCTCATACCTTGTCATATTCATATTAATAATAAAAGCACGGGACAGGTTCCAGGTTGTCAAATTTCCATTTCGTTCAAAAGATATTTACGATTGCAGTGTTCAGATGTTAAACTGTCTACGGGATAATTTAAGCCGTGTATAAAGTAAGTGCAATGAGTAAGTGAATATCACTTTGCATTTTTGCTAATTTCTCGGCCAAAAAACATCCAATTAAGGTGAAATGTGCACACATTACTTTGTGGACATACCAGATCACACCAAAACACATTTTATTAATCACTCATCACTTTCTGCACTTTTCAACATAGTTACTAGATCCCTTTAACGTTTAGCACTATTATTTTAACCAATAATATCGCAGCTCGCATAATATCATGGATCAGCACGGATAGTATGCTCTCCGGGGAGTTGAGAAAGTATGCAATAACATTGTGTGGGTTTGAAATGTACCTGATGACCATGGGTAATAATAATAATGTAAAGCGCAGTAGAGTATATATTTATAGTAGCATGCGCTATATAAATGTTCATAATTATTATTAGTATTTTCATAATATATTAATTACAAATAATCTTTATGGAATGTATTCATTCAAAACACTGTTACGACCGAACTTCCAAAATACTGAATTGCAGTGACAGATTACAATACAATAACAGTTCGTAATGGTCCAGAAATACATACGGGAATAAAATGTGAGAAATTATCACATTATTTTGTAAACATTTAATATGTACATGGAGAAAAACAAATCAACTTATCATAAAACCCGTGTCATGTTTTTGTTTTATTCAATTACAATAGTTCTTAGATGTATACATTGAGCATATCATTTGGGGTTTCCCCAAGACCTTTAAGATAATTATCATTATCACAATAATTATGTTTTCGCTGTACCTTATATAACGTGTTCACTCTCTCTGGCTCTGCCCTTTCACATTGTCACGAATCGACATCCTGATACTAAGATCTGAGTCTACGATTATCCAATTAATCACGATGGATACCAGGCGCGCCGAAAGCAGTTTTGGATTGGGGGGGGGGGGGGGCAAAGACCTAAGGCGGCTCACGATTTTTTTGTAGGGGCTCATGCCCAACCACACTCACAGGGTTGCTAACTATGAGCCAGAGGTGAGTGAGACATTGCAAGGGAGCGAAGTGACTGCGCGGGGGGAGGGTGTGGGAGGGGGTGTCCCCCCTCCCCCCTCCCCCTCCCCCCTCCCACGGTAGGGAGCTTTTGCATTTTTGGACTTGAAATTGTGCAATCTGATGCATACCTAGATAGGAAATTCGGGCTTAAGATTAACTGTATCTAGGAAAGCGTGTTATGATTTGATCGACCAGAAATTTGAAATATATTTTTCACGAAGAAAACAAATAATTGACACACTAATAAATATGCACCCCAAAACACACAAATATTGTATTTAGTGTCATACACAGTTCCAACATAAACCATATGCCACATTATGTATGATCCAATAACATAGCCTCCAGCCAAGAATGAGTCCCGAGGGAGCGAAGCGACCGAGGGCTGGGGCAGAACCAGAGGGGAATGGTTTGGGAGGGGGTATCCCCCTCCCACGGGGAAGATTTTGCATTTATATACTTAAAATGGGGCAATTTGGTGCACGTCACACAAGCAGCCAGAGAAATACCAGCCTACACGGGGAATACGTGGCCCAATACAGAAAAAGTACTCACTCCAGACCATACGCAAGTTACACAACAAACTGAGATAATCTGTTCGCGCGCAAAGCGCGCAGCGAAAACTTAAAATGGATGTATAAATTTGTTTTTGAACGTTAGAATTAACAAGTCTTAGCTCATACATTTTATCTTTTCTTTCCCACTCTTCTTCTTTTTTTTCGGGGGGGGGGGGGGGGGGGTTTTTTTGGGGGGGGGGGGGGGCAAAAACGCGTTTTGCCCCCCCCCCCCCCCCCACTTCCGGCGCCCCTTTAGTATGACGATATGTATCATTCAGCTCAAAAGCGTTAACAAACGGTCATAAACCTCATAAACGTCCGTTGTAAAAGCTGACGCATATTTTCGCTTTTGTAACCAGGAAAGCAGTGTTTCTTTTTCAATGAATCTTTCACACATCGGACATATCTTACAATGATTTTGGTACAGGATTGAGGTCTCAAATGTCATTTGGGGCAATATCTGACACTTTACAGGCCTCACTTTAAGTGATATTTGAAACACCAATTTCAAATGTGTGCGTATGTGTGTGTGTGTGTGTGTGTGTGTGTGTGCGTGTGTGCGTGTGTGTGTAGGTTCGTTTGTTTTTGTATATCGGTATAATCATGAGGTATAGATAATTTATGTCATGCTTTCTTAAATTATATCATATACAATTTTCTTCCAAGGTATGCACCAGATTGCATTATTTCGAGTGTCAAATTGCAAAAGCTTCCTACCCTGGGAGGGGGGATACCCCCCTCCCACCCTTGGGCGTATCACGCCCTCGGGCTTGGTCGCACCGCTCTCTCGCATCATCCCCGACTTCTCAAAACAGATCTACGCCACTGGTTGTGACGTAGGCAGTCCGTTGTCAACATTATAGCCCACGTGTTTTAACCAATGGTTTTTAACTGACCAGTTGGCATGGGTGTGGCGAGATGCGGTCAACCGTGTAATGTCTGAACCTTCACAAACACACTCACATGCACACGCAACGAGCTTTTGTGCATCTGGCGCCAAAACTGTTCAATAATAATGTAGCAGCCCAGCTAAGAACTAGAAAGCTATAACAAAAGGGTCGGTATAAAAAGTCACAATCCTGTTAATTCGTATAAGCTTTGATTTGGCTTTGTCCCATGCATACTAGGGCGGGGCCCCATCATTATGTAAACCATTACAAGAAATTAAAGTAAAGTACAAAATATTCATAATAGGAGAGTAAACAAATTCGACATGGTTGATTTGTTATGGTCTTTTGTTGCGCTACTCTAAGGTGACACATTCTGAGGGATAATTGCCTTGACTTAATTAACACTCCTAAAGAGATCGATTTATCCTAAAAATGAATCAAAAACCGCCCGACATAAATGACCTACTTTACTTTAAAACCTTCCTATCGACATGTAGACAAGATTCTTGTCGAATGTATCGCTTTTATCCCTGCCTAGCGGCCCGTGTGAGAAGTTAGGGATCAACAACATGTCGTTGTTATGGATACAATGGTAATTTGATTAAACTTTGCTATATGTATGTGAAAAAAGTGTCATCTTGAGCACGATAACGGTATGATATTATATTATGAAGTGTACTTTCTAATTCTCTCTACAAACTTCGTATATTGGCAACATGTAAATGACCCACATTTCAAACAGTGTCACTACGTGCAAAACATTCCAATGTCATGATCATGAACTCATTGGCGTAGATGAGATGATACAGAGGGGGTTGTTTGGAGGAAGGACTAATATGCCTCCCTATATGGAGAACTGTCCCCTCTGCCCGCGGTAGGCATTGGTAGGGTATGTGAGTTTGTTTCAGGGGGCGGGGTGGGGGGGCGGGGCGGGGGGGGGGGGGGGGCAAACGTTCCCAGTGGATGGAATCTACGGGCCAGCCATCAGGCCCCTTCCGTGTGGTTGTGTTTACTGTTTTTAAAAGCTGTCACGGGGCGGTCTGCCCCCTGTCCACCTTTATATACGCTTCTGCCCTCTCTCTGCTGCCCCTACTACTGCCCTCCGATCTACCCCCCCCCCCCCCACCCATATAAGGTGATAAGGTGATATTGGCCATGGTGTCGCAGCTTGGTTTGGCTGATCGAATGCGTTTCTCTATATTTCATAGATGTTCCCTTTAAGTTTGGTATTATTTTTCAAATTTTTGGGATACACGCCCCCATGCCCCCGGAGCTACGCCACTATAAGGTGATACTACAAACATCTACATAACGACCTACCGTACTTATTTTGCAGTCTTACGCTCCCCCCTCTCCTAAGAAATGTGCCCCCATCCCTTCGATGCCCGTGATTTGAGGCCTGGTTGCACCACTGCATGAACTTTTGTTTTATTTGATTTTTCCGCATTTGTACCCAATTGATTCGAAATGTTAGAAACCGTATACATGTGCTGTTTAATTATCAACAACTGGATCGTTGATGTTTTTTGTTTATCGAAGTTGTAAATTTATAAAAAGAAGAAGAAGACAGATAATGATTATAATAAGAAAGAGAACAACATAAACAATATGAACAACACTAAGAAGACGAAAAACAACAGCAACAACAACACGGCCGAGAAGAATAGGATCAAGAAGAAAAGGAAGAGCTTACTTGACATTTTGTTTGTAGACGAATTCAATCTTGCAACGTCATTTAATTACATAACTTGTAAATATCAATGACAAAGCAAAAAGCCTCTTTTTCATAACAAGTATTTCATAACTAATGGTTACTTAATTGGCCATTTCATTTTGTAGCGTTTCATTCGTTAGCTCAAAACACGAAACTTCGCGTGGCAAACCAAACAAATCCGTCAGCGGATACAGGTTATATAATGTGGTGCTAGAAGTTTGAGCCGTGGGATGCAATCAGTTAGCGATTGTATTTCTCTTCATATCTATAGAAAAGATACATTAATGCATGCTGTTTCCAAAATTAACAAATGACAGTACAGTATTACAAAAGCTAAGTCCTAAAATCGCTAGTCTGAATAATTATGACTGCGCTTTCTAGTTGTTAAATTGTGTAATTCTCTCGGAGATGGCGCGCGCCCGCTGAAATCTCTCGCTCTCAAAGCAAAACTCCGAATCTCTCTGAAATAGAGAGAGAGTGTACAAAACAGAAGCTATTAAGAGCTAGGAACATCCGACCCACTGGCTGGCCGATCAAAAATCGTCTCCTAGAAAGAGGTACACGCCCATTTTTATTGCGTGGTAAATATCACTTACAAACCGCAGGCGATTCTGTCGCTTGATCCATCTGGCGCGCGAATCGGACCTCGTTCGTTCGCCTCGTACGAAGTTTGTTGCTCAAACGCACGTATGTACCGTGATTGTTTGTAAGTATATGTGTTTGCGTGTGAGTGATTTCTTGTGTTTGCTTACATGTGTGTCGGTGTGTATATGTGGGTTTGTGTATGTGTGTTAGTGTGTGTGCGTGTATGTGTATGTGTTTGTGTGAGTGTATGTGTGCGCGTGGGTGTGTGTGTGTGTGTCACCAGTTCGTAATCTGTACTGTGAGTGTGCATGACTCAAGCAGTCTGTACAACTGCGTGTACATGTTTTTTACAGGTTCGCAAGAGAAATGGCATACATTTCGTGAGTGAGAGTGTATGCGTTTGACGTGTCTGTGAGTACGTTCGTGTGTTCATCCGTGTTCATCGGTGCGTAATGCAGCGTTGTGACTGTTGTGAGTGTGGAGTGTGAAACGTCCACTGTGCGTCCGCCCCGGCTCTGTAGCTAGCTATAGTAGAAGTGCGTTGATATTACGCGCGCTGATGCGGGAGTAATATTATGTGTACGGCCACCACTGGCTCCCTGCTCCGCCTAGGTGATTGGCGAAAAGCAACTGCTGGAAATCAGCGAGTTTGGAGTGAAAAGCTGGCCGAGTGCGGGGGGACGAAATGGATTATACTTTCCGCTTGAACTTTATTTTCTGATGTGGAATAGATTTGATGGATTTACATGTGTTTATGTGTGCCGCTTCTATCCGTGAGAGATATATTCAATTCAGCGAGCAAATTTGCTTACAGTCCACGAAGCAACAATGCAATTTTGCATCGCACTACAATAAGGCGGGAGATTATGATAGAGACGAGTGATCGGCTAAACTTTTTTGTTCGTCGAGTGTGGAGGATATATTATCTGCTTAATATAAATTAAAAGGTCTTAATGGATTAAGATGAACGAATAACGAAGTCAAAAGATACTATATAGGTAAGTCATGGGCTCTTCTATTCAGTTTCACAGTATGGTATAACGCAGGCGCGATTTTGATTTGGTACGAAATACATAACGCATAAATAGCGTAATTATCTAAGAACCACAATCTTGCAAAAACAAAAAATGGTTTCTATACGAAGCCGACTTGGAATGTTTGACTAAAAATGTTGTAACGATACGTTCACCATGATTATGTGGTACAATTTAGCAGCTGAATGTGTAGAAAAATAGGAAAAAAACTTTGTAATTTATATATTTTGAAGTACATTTGATATCATCAGAAGATATGGAAACATTATATTTGTTATAGTAATACAATTATTTGTATTCAGCTTGATATGCGGACATATTTACTTCCTGTTTTTTCCATTACGAAGCGGATAAACATTTTAAATTTTCAAGTTCGATCGAAGATCACGATCGCCACTATACAAGTTCCAAATCAATAATGCTATAAATACCCTTTTTAACCGATCACCTTTGGAGTATTTTTACCGATGTTGACATTTTGCATACAGGCGTAGTCATCTTCATAAAGCATCGCCATGATCAAATGAAGAGTGAATAAGTATGATGGTCACCACTAGTTTTGAAAGAGTTAACACACATCGTATAATACATGTATATAATTATGTCAACTTATGAAAAGCCTATTTAATGTATCGACATGTACGCATACCCTACCGAATACTCAATAACGGATTATATAAGATGATGACGTCATAATTAAGGGAAATTGAGCGTTCCTATTGGTTGATACCGATGCTTAATCCGGTATAATCAATGGTAAAGTTATAATACATATGTATTATAACTTTTCAGTGACGTACAAATTTCCCATAGACCACATAGTGCATGGCGACCGTGTGTACAAACTTCCCATATTGAGAGCCGCCCCGTTAGTGTTCGCAACGTCAAATTCAGTCCGCTGCCAAAATGCCAACAAAATAACGTAAAAGTGAGTATAATGAAAGGGCTGCGTGCATTTCCATTCCCAAACTTAGCAATATCAAACCACTTTACCATGCAATTTACGAAACTGCCAACATTTATTTACTACAGGACAGATAATTTACAAAATGATGCATTTTCCATCTTTTTCATGATAAGTTTTGCGAGTCTTTCTTCGCGGCATGTAAACAATCAATTGTGACGTCACAGCCATGACGTCACAATTATTGACACTCAATTCGGGTTCCTCCAAAAGTTCCTCCAAATAATCATCTTATATAACAAATAGTACATGATTCCTGTCGTTAAATATTCCATAATAGACACCTCTACATTTTTAATTTCTCTCGTGCGATTATATTGCACTCGGCCTGCGGCCTCGATGCAATATAATCGCTCTCGAGAAATTAAAACTGTATCGTTGTCTATTCTGGTATATTCAACTCCAAACCATGCACTATTTGTATAATATTTAACCCCAGGTTCAATCGCGTAATGTTTTTATTCCCTGGAACGAATATACTGTAACCCATGGATTTATTTAGAAGTTGTAACAGTTGAGTGTTACATATAAAAGCTATTGACTATCGAAACCTTGGGTTAAAGGGATCTAGTCACATTGTCCAAATCCTCAAAACTTATTTGTAGATCTAGCGGTTCCCTCATAACTTGTTGTATTCGTGTTAACAATAGAAGCATGGGACAGGATTCGGTTTGTCGAATTTCTCTTTCGTTACTAATAATTATATTTACGATTGAAGTGTTCAGATGTTACAATATCCAAGAGATAGTCGTAACCGTATACAAAGTCAGTGCAATGAGTTAGTGAAATCACTTTGCATTTTCGCTCATTACTCTGCCATATAACATCAATTTAACGTGAAATCTGCACACATTACTCAGTGAACATATCATATCACGACAATACATAATGTATCAACCATTCATCACTTTTTGGACACATTTTCACAAGGTTACTAGATCCCTTTAAGGTTCACCCTTAACATGCTAAACCGAGGATTTAGGATAATGACCAATGCTACAGAGTGAAAGAGTAAAAGGGTGCATGGGCGATTAATTTTGGCGTCGCTATTATTATTCTGGTGCTGGTATACTGGTGGCGCCTTCTAAACGCCTCATTGTTCAGACCACCTCGGGCTATTTTCCCCTGTAATTGTTTTCTGATAGAATTAGGTTGAAATATATAAACCCTTTAGAGTTTATTCAAAGATTACAATTATAATTCATATACAAATATGGTTTATACAAACATGGTCCATCCGGTTTCTGTTGATGATGAAAGTGCTTAGGTATGACCTGGCCCTTTCATATTGTTTGCTTTCCTTTGTGGACATTTATAAATTCAATAGAGTGATGTTAAAAAATACCACTCATTAACATTATTACCCGGTCAACGGATACACAGCTGCAGTCAGTCCGGTACACAAAGTGCGCATTCTCCACTCTCCTTGGGTGTTTCCAGCTAGTCGCGTGTATGTTTTAATAGACGCACATAGTGCTAAGAAACGACGTTCTCATCATTTCAGGTTTCCATGCATACATCTGGGTATAGAGAGCAGCAATCGCGTATTGCTAAAGGATAAACATATGAATGGGCATCCACTGGTTTCGAAATCGGGATACGTTTAATTGATCCACTAACTGTCAAATAAAAAAAACAAAATCACTTGGACTTTCACATTCCCTTCAAATGGTTGTTTTTGTTATAGTTTCAGAAAATGAACTGAGTTTTTGATTTGTCATTTGTCTCCCTAATTATGGAGAAATTATGATTTAATTGGAAAGCATGCCGGAACGGTTTTTGTTTTTTTCGAAATAAATGGGAAGTATTTGATACAATCTGACATCGATTTTATTTTTTCGACGAAACTTTCACAAATCATTCAGAAGAATTTCCAGATGATATTGGTATGTCTTGTATGTGATTGAAGTCTCAAATATCTCATTTGAAAAGAAAAACAAGTTTATAAGGCTAACAGATCATGCAGCCATACATAACAATACATTATATTACCATGACCTCGACAGAAACCTGAAGGTTTTCAGATATACGATATAAAAATGTATTATAATGATTCATTCACCATTTTAGACATGGCTTCGTGTAACGGGGGTCTGCATCTTGATTATACATATCATTTGTAAACCACAGTCTGTGCCCATACTACTACTATATTTAAAGAGCATAGTTCCAAAAAGCGCTAAATCCACTTTTCATTAAACAAAATTAGTTAATGATATCAGTACATCAATAAGCTTCATAGCTATCAACAAATCCACATTTTATGACAAATTACATAATCAAAATCAAAACATTGAATGATCGATTTTCATATTCCCATAAACAAGTGTACAAAGTCGAGGAAATAAATGTGATTTTCTCCAAAGTTAATAATTAAAGTGGATTTAGCGCCTTTTGGCATTAAGCTGCTAAGCATAGGTTGATAGTAATGTTATGTACCATACGAAGCCTTACAACGAATGAGGATATCTGCATAATATCATACTATTATATATTGGTCAATGCACAGTAATGATGCAAATGTAGCTACATGTAGAGTGGTCTGTGTATTTCACTTTTGTAGTAAACCAACGCAAATACAATAGGATATACTAGCATCCTAGCCTGAAATGTAAATATTAAAGGTTGCATTTAAATTGATATTTGTAATTATCACGTATTCAAAATACAACATTTTAAAAATGTTTTCTAGCTCATCCTTCGTTAATAATAGGGCAGAGGATAAATTTATTTTTGTTTTATATTTATATTTATGATACGTTTTCTTTTGATTATTATGATCGATTGCAAATGCAATTCAACGACAAGAAATGCTACTAAATTCGAATTCGTAGGAAGAGTCATCCCACAATGAACACGTATGAGGGGAGATGATCTCCCAACTCTAGAAGAAAGAAGAAAACGGGCACCCCTGACAATGTTTCATGAGATAGCGAATAACAAAATTGCGATTCCGAGTCCGATAGATTACATCACACCAAGGGAGCGAATAACTAGGAGGAGTCAACAGCAACGGTAAATGAGACATAGGCTCTTCAATTGACATTTACAAATTCAGTTATTTCCCTGGGACACTTAGGAACTGGGACGAGCTACCTCAGAACATCATCGACCTGCCCTCTTTGGAGCAGTTCAAGGTGGCTCTTGAGTCTATAAACCATTTAGTTCCCTTTCGGGAACCTTTACCCTCATCTATATAGATGTTGAACAGGTGTTGATGAGTATTACCACATTGAACTACTGTAGAACTATAGATAGCCACAGTCATGCTTATCTCAGTCAATATTATTCTAAACATGGTGAGTATGGTGCAATGTTTGCGTGAATTCGTTTATCAAACAAAATGTATACAAAATAAACCTTACAACATAGTGCATGGACCCATTTCACATTGACCCAATTTCGTCATTTTGCATGTCCTTCTGGTCACAGCTACTTTATTACCGTCGTCTATTTTATACGAAACAAACTCAACTCTCTATGAGACTCAGAATACCTCTCTACAAAAAAATAACCGCCATTTACCCCTCCCCTTCTCATCTTACAAGTGTGTGTGACCCCATTGATCGGTTGATAAGTGAAGATAGATAGCCGTGATTCATTTCCATCATTCAAAGTACCACATATAGACGTATCCGTGGCGTAGTTAACACATGTATAGTAACAGGGGTTTGGGAATTGCTCCCCCACACACCTTCTTCCTTGTAGAATTTGCCTCCTCCTCCATCAGATAGTTACATAACTATAGTAAAATACGTCATTCATGACACTCTACCACCCGTCACACACACCGGCCCTCACTCTGCTCATGAATCATTCTCATTTTCATCATCATCATCATCATACTGATAAAAATTGTTACTAACATCATCATCACCACCACCATCACCACACATTATCGTCATCATCATTTTGTATCATCCCCAATCGTCTCCGTCGATCTTCACCATCATCATCATATTAAGCATAGACTAACCCCCCCCCCCCCCCCCCCCCGGCCTCCACCCTGTTTGGTTGACCCACCAGGGTATGCCACAGAGACGTGTTATCCTCTCCCTGTCACTGTCATCATCATCATCTTCATCATCGTCGCTACCGTCATTATCGCTCGAATGGGGCACATGTTTGCTAGCAATCAGAGAGCGATGGGCTATCGGAGCCGGGCAATTTCATCATTCGTCACGAAAGACAAATCGACGAAGATTACGAGTTATTTGGCGTGCGTGGTGAATTGGTGGGGTGGAAAGCCCCGTTTGGAAAGCGGAGCTTATGCGATCGGCGACAAATTTGACTTGTAATTCTAGCGTCGCCTTTATCATGAAAATCGTAATCCATATTATCCACACCCCACGCACTAACAAACACCCACCAACACAATTACGTACACACATACATAATAATAATAATAATAATATACTCGATTTATATAGCGCCTAAATATGATTTATACAGGCACACTATAAGATGCACACACTTTTTAGTAATCGTTGTATTTTCTTTATGTTTTTTCAATATTAAATATTCTGTACAAAAAAGGTAGATAATAATCATTGCTGTAAAGCAATTGTGAACAATCTAACACACAGACACACCCATACACAAACACACGCACTCACATATCACTGATAGACACATGAACACACCAGTATTCATATGAACACACACATTCACACACGCACTCATATGCACACACACACATACGCACGTACGCAGGTGTACATACGCTCCAACATGAGTAAAACTCCCAATACAACACCGAGTACTTTAAAAAGCCAATCAGAACAAAAATCATGACTATTTGCACGGCATTTATTCGCAATTTGTGAAGTTGTTTACAAACATGTCAATTCTGCCTCCTATATTGTCCATGCCATGCCTTCTATCACTCTCGAAATCTTTGCCTCTATGATTTGTTATCATGGGAGGAACTAGTACACGTTCATAGCTCTGCTATTCAAAACTAACTATAGCAGTATTTTATGAAGCAAAGGCTTCTGGATTAGTTGTGTTGACCAGTTATATTATACCATGCTTTATTTATACGACGGGAATATCAAATTTCTTGCCGAAATGTCAAATTTAAAAACAATGACAAAACAAAAACAATGCTGAGCTTTCAACCTCTTACTTGTTAAAAAGTTGATTTCAAGATATTCGACACAAAAAAAATTTGTGCGTGCTAATAAAATTAGAATAATAATTATTATATCCCTTTTCCATCTCACGTTGCTTCTATGTCTCTTTTAATTGGCTGAAGATAATTTTGATTAAATATTAGGTTTTATTTGTAATGAAAGTTCATGACAAGAACAGATGATAAGAATAAAAGCTTTTACGTATCGAGTCAAGCCAAATTATACATACATTATAACTACAATACTCCGATAAAAAGTGCATCTCGAAATTGAAATATGTTCCTTTGCTGCGTTAGTTTTCTACAGACCGTAATGTAACCAAGTGATTGTGTAAACTCGGTTTGTGATTAAGTGCAACCAAAGGATGGCAAAACCTGGTCTTTCCATTATATAAAGTCAAGAGGAAATATAATATATGGGCTTATGTTTCGAAGAATTTGACCAAAATGGGGAATGTAGAACGTATTTTCTGGGTAATATACAACCCAGATAACAATGCTACGTTGGCCCAACGTAGTCTATAGTCGGCACCGTCGCGGTTGGCAAAACAACGTTAAGCCAACGTTGGCCTAAGGTAAATTTACAACCACATTGTTGCAGTCGGCGAGCTGACGTTAAAACGACGTTAAGCCAACGTCGTATGTTGACTGTTGGCAAACTGATTGGCAAATGTACGTTGAAACAACGTTGGGTGATAGTTGGACGAAAAATCATATTTCTATGGTCGAAAACAAACGTTGGGCCAACGTTTCGCCTACTACGACATTGTGTCGATGAGTGGCGTTGGATATTGGTTGGCTAGTTGACGTCGTTCTAACGTTTGGCAAACAACCAAATTTCGACGGGAGGCAAGCCAACGTTATACCAACGTTTCTTCACTACGACATTGTGTCAATGACTTGCGTTGGATATTGGTTGGCTTGTGAACGTCAGACCAACGTTAAATACACAACCACATTTCGACGGTAGGATAGTCAACGTGGGGCCAACGTTTCGCCGACTACAACATTCGGTCAATGAGTGGCGTTAGATATTGGTTGGCTAGTTGACATTAAACCAACGTTTGACAAACAACCACATTACGACGGTAGACAAGCCAACGTTAGGCCAACGTTTCGCCTACTACAACATTCGGTCAATGAGCGACGTTGGATATTGGTTGGCTAGTTGACGTCAAACCAACCTTTAACAAACAACCACATTTTGACGGTGGGCAAGCCAACGTTAGGCCAATGTTTCGCCTACTACAACATTCGGTCAATGAGCGACGTTGGATATTGGATGGCTAGCTGACGTCAAACCAACCTTTAACAAACAACCACATTTCGACGGTGGGCAAGCCAACGTTAGGCCAACGTTTCGCCTACTACAACATTCGGTCAATGGGCGACGTTGGATATTGGTTGGCTAGTTGACGTCAAACAACCTATAACAAACAACCACATTTCGACGGTAGGCAAGCCAACATTAGACCAACGTTTCGCCTACTACAACATTCGGTCAATGAGCGACGTTGGATATTGGTTGGCTAGTTGACGTCAAACCAACCTTTAACAAACAACCACATTTTGACGGTGGGCAAGCCAACGTTAGGCCAACGTTTCGCCTACTACAACATTCGGTCAATGAGCGACGTTGGATATTGGTTGGCTAGTTGACGTCAAACCAACCTTTTACAAACAACCACATTTCGACGGTAGGCAAGCCAACGTTACGCCAACGTTTCACTTACTATGTAGTGTCGTTCTTGGTTGGTTGAATGGGATTTGGCTAGCGATGATAGCAACATAATTATGATACAAATGATGAATACTTATTATTAATCATAACATTTTCGGTCTTTCAAATTCCGAATAAGTGCATACACATAAGCTTTCGTGAATAGACACCCGAGTACATTAATTACGGGCACTACCCAGCAAACACAAAACGTTTACTAAACGTTTTTATTAGGTCACGTAGGTCTTCGTCTTTAATCAAAGTTTACAAAAACCTTTACAAAACGTTTGTATTAGGTCACGTAGATCTTCGTCTTTAATCAACGTTTAAAAAACATTCTTAAAACGTCTCCAGCATCCGACAGGTTTTTCTGCTGGTCCTTGCACTTGAAAGCAATTACATGAAAGGTTTTTTATTGTTTTTTGGTAACGTGCAACGTTTTAAAAAGGTCCATTTGGCACGTTCTAAAAACGTTTTCAATCTTTCACAAATACACGTTTTAAAACGTTTTCACATAACGTCCAAATACCAACTTTGAACCTGTTTAGAACGTTCAGAAAACGTTCAATTGTTAGTTGGGTAGCATTCACGAATGTGCAGCCAAATAATCGTTTGATGAAATTATAATTTATAATGAAAATATAAATAAGATTTTAATAATGTTTCGATTTATATAGCGTTTAAAACAGTTATTATTACCCCGGTCATCGGGGGGTTATTGGACACACTCACAATCAATCCACACTTGCACTTTCTGATCTCTTGGGAGCAAGGCATGCTGGTCAATAGGGCGCAGTCCACGATATACAATAGACCGCTTCTGTAATGTATGCAAATATTATGCGTGTAATATTAAGTAAAATTACATACACGTTCCACTCCTACAGGTAAATGGTAAAACGCAGCAATATTGGATTAATTGTCTTGCTTAATTAAGGACAAACGAGAACGCGAACATTTTGCCACACCACGTCTACAAATGTTCACGGTTCAAGTTATGTTATTATATTATGAACACCACTACACCAGTATGGTTTTAGAGCAGGCTGATGAATGCGAAGTTTATAGCATTGATGATTTAATTCATCAACTATGTACGAATCAGTGACAAAAATGCTGGAAGTGTTTGTTACAAACAGAATCTTCTTAGATTTCGCAAAGGACTACAACACTTTTCCCTATAGTGCATGTTCATATAAATTCGCATAGACTTTGTACACATCCCACTCGATGCCCCTGGTCATGGGGTATTTATCCGATATCACACTAACTTATGATGTTTTTTCTTCTTGATTACCGATTACATTATGGAGTTTCAAAATGATCTGTAGTGGTACCAGCGTTTTTCCTCATTTGTATAAACGATTTCCAAACCTACGTTATTATTTCCATTTGGGATTGTTTGCAGATGATTTTAGCCGGTTTCTCACTTTTTAGAGAGTATTTACACATAGATTTAAATGTAATGAGGTCAAATATTGACGCATTTCATATAGGTGTAAAGAAAATATATTATACCAAATTCATGCGTTTTAGAAATCGTTACCGACAAAACAGTTTTTGGTATCAAGGATTCGTATTAAAGGATAGTTGAGTTAGTTTTGGTATATAGAGGCCGTTACACAATATTTGTGTGAGATAATCAAACACGGAGTGTCGAGTTTGAAAGAGCATGCAATTGTAATGACAGAATAAACTTAATTTGATCAAAATTGTTTCAGAAAAGCCTAAGATATCCATAAACCTAACATTTTAATAATTGTAGGGAATAGACAATATAACTTTGAATGGGCCGCTAAAAAATTTCAAAATTGCTTCTTCTTTTTAGAAAGGTTGTGTTATTAATTTCGAGCATGGTGGAGTAAGTTATAACTGTCTGTTTGTAATGTAATGATGCATGGTTTAGTTACTAAAGCTCACCAAAGCTGAACTCGCTTTATCAAGACTCAACTATCCTTTTAATGAAAACACAAGTGGATTGCACTTCATTTGTAGTAATATAGATACAAATATTACGAAAAAAAGATTGAACCACTGCCATATATTTCACGGGGGAAATTGATTAACAAAATGCAAGATAGCTAAATCAAGACAGATATAGGGAAACAGTCCATTTCATACATTGGGCAGTAATTTTTAGATGAATCTCCATGCGACTTAAAATGTACAATGTCACGATATGGATGTCTTAAATTGTACAATAATTCAAATATATTTTAATTATGTTCTACCAACAATGTATGAAAACGTTTTTGAAACATTTTGGATTGTTGTAATATTATCGATAATACAATGTGCAGTATATACTTGTATTGCTTATATAGGTGTTCAAGGGCTAGTTTTGACTTATATACTATGCAAGTCTATCCTGTTTAATAAATGACGGGAAATTGTGAAATATTGTACATTATATGATTTTGTAAAAATTTGTATATTGCTATCGGGGTTCATGATCGATTATAAACGATCATAATAGTGAACAAAAAAATTCCTATTTTTGCTATTATTTGTATTGAAAACAGTGTTATCATATCCTTGTTTTCTATATAATTTGTTGTAACATTATCGATAATATAATGTGCAGTATATACTTGTATTGCTTATATAGTTGCTCAAGGGCTAGTTTTGACTAATATACTATGCAATGTCTATCCTTTTTAATAAATGACGGGAAATTGTGAAATATTGTACATTATATTATGATGTTGTTGAATTGGTAAATTAATACAATTAAATCAAATTTACGAAATTAACAAAATATTGGGGGTGCAAAGCCCCTTTGCACAGCCCCCTCTTTATTCACTTTGATACACCTATTAATTAGTGATTTATGATCGGTAAAGGTTCGTTCCGCAATCGATCCCAATGCGTCGTAAGTGGGCCAACAATAGGTGATTTCAAGTATGGTCTTTAAGGCCGGTGTAAGTGTTTATTACACACAAACGCCGGTTTGATAAACACTAACACCAACCCTAAACACCATACTTGAAATCACCCATTGGGCCAATGCAGAATCGCTATCGGGGTTCATGATCGATTATAAACGATCATAATAGTGCACAGAAAAAAATTGCTATTTTTGCTATTATTTGTATTAAAAACAGTGTTAACTTGTCCTTGTTTTTCTATATAATTTATAAAACTATAAATGACACCCGAATATAGTGTTATGAATGATGATTCAAAGGCTGATTATTTTAGAATCTACTCTCAATCTACTCTCGGCAGTTACTAACTATTAACAAATGTACATAGTATGTATAGGATATATATACTAAGCCGATGGCATAGTAAATTGTTAGGACGATAGGGTAAGATCGGATAGGATGATAGGAATAGGAATAGAATTAGGATTAGGTGTAGGATAAGTATGAAATGTTTGCGTGACGGTATGGTAGACTTTGTAACACCATGCAACTTATCAATCATTTTTTTTTGTAATGGTTGGCTCAAGGTTGGCTCATGATTGGCTCAAGGTTGGCTCATGGTTGGCTCAAGGTTGGCTCAAGGTTGGCCCGAAGTCGTATTAACGTTGGGGTTTAGTCGGCTCAATGTTGGCTTGATGTCAGAAATAGCCAAATAAAAGGTTGGGCAAACGTTGGCGCAACATCGTAGCAAGACGTTGGCTTATGGGGGTTGGGCCAACGAGGGCCCAGCGGCAAGAATGACGTGGGCCAAACGTCACGTTTTAACGTTGGCCCGACATTGACTTATATAGTCGTATTAACGTTGGGGTTTAGTCGGCTCAATGTTGGCTTGACGTCAGAAATAGCAAAATAAATGGTTGGGCAAACGTTGGCTCAACATTGGCAATTGACGTTGGCGTATGGGGGTTGGGCCAACAAGGGCCCAGCGGCAAGAATGACGTGGGCTAGACGTCACGTTTTGACGTTGGCCCAACATGACCGCCTACATTGGGCCAACGATGGGCCAACGTAGCATTGTTATCTGGGAATCATATGCATGATGACGTCAGACTTAAGTACTCCCTTAAACGATGACGTGCCACGATAGCCTAAGAGCGGGTTAGTATTAAGCGCTCCCTTAATCAATGAGGTCTCGAGGAGCGGGTCAATTTGACCATTTCATTTCTATTTCTCAAAACTTGGTAATTGTGAATGGAAAGGCTATGATATCGCGGTAGCTTCTGGAAAAAAATTTATTTTCCATTATTGCAAAACTCATGACAATTCACTTTAAAAATAAAATGTCTAAATGTATTGTCGTATATGAAAATAATTCAGAATATTAGGAACCCTACTATTAAAAGGCGCTAAATCATCTTTACTACGTGTAGCAACATAATCATCATTATTTCGGAAATACTGTACGCGTAGGTTCAAATCAATGACGCAAAGTGGAATTTGTATGATTTCAATTACTCTATTCCAACCAAAAAATACGATTTTCGAATATATTTTTTAATCTGGAAGCTTTAAATATAAATAAAAACAAATCCCACAGTTTTATTATTAGTAAATAGTATTCAAACTAAAAATGTGTGTGTTTATGGCACACATTGGTATTGAAGTACATTTAGTTCATAACGGTTACTCTATCTGAGCCAAGCTGTTACATAAATCGTAGTATGATTTGTATCACTACTACCACTATTACTACTCTCATTTCAGAGTATTGTTTACATCACAAATCGTTCAGTGATATAAACGCGGCCATCTGTAAAACGCGTTTAATTTATTGAGACTGAAAGACACAAAATTGGCAGTTGATGACATTTCGGGGCACGGTACGGTGAGTTTGATTCAGAACGGCTCAGCTGGATAACTGATCAAAATGCTGTGAATCGATTGCGCTAATTAATCCTGGATTTAAGCTTCTGTTTCGCGAACCGCGATTCATAATTTGCCCAGTGTGCCAACTCCATATAGGCGCAGAGGCGGGTGGTTAGGGGTTGCAGCCCTCTTACCCACCCCCCCCCCCCCCCCCCTCCACCGAGAATTTTTTTTAAAACGGGGATGTTCGGACAAAAAGCACCCACAATTCGAGAAAAATCATATTCGGGCAAAATAATATTCGGACAAAACCATGGAATGTTTGTGAAAATCGGGCAAAATCATGTAATATTTTGGCAAATATGTTGGCCAAAATCTTGTAATTTCGGTGCAAAATCACCCAAAGTATATTTTTTTAGCCAAGTATTATCATTTACAAGCTTAATTATTTATGAATGTCTTGATACATTAATCTACTGTATCTATCTATCTTTATATTATTACTTCAATCATTGTATACTTTGTTTCTCATACTGTTTGTACTGGCTGTTGATCGGCACAATATTAAAATAATTGTACCATAAATGATAGTAAAATGTACTTAAGTGACGAATTATTTAGCCTACCTACCACCCCCCCCCCCCCCCCCTTTACTGGTATGAATTGTATTCAAATTATAATGATATATGTTGAGCGTTGCGAATTAAAATTTCACATATTATGTTCAGCACGTTGATTGACGTTTTTCGAGAACATCTAGGCGATGGTTTTATTTTGAAGGAAATTACATAAAAACAAAATATGTTTGGGAACTGTACTCTGTAATTCAATTTGTACAACGTAATTTCATCTTTCAATATCCGTTAAACACGTACAACAAATATTTAAAAAACTTCATCTTTAAAAAAATCACTTATAATGTATAACTAGCTTTCAATTTGTCTCCTTGCATTTGAAACCAAACCAAACAAATGTGTAATATCCGGGACATGTGGATTAGATTTCAATTGTAACTACATCATTCAATGACAATTAAACGAAATCCAATATTGCTCGATACATACCTGTGTCGAATTTAAACGAACATAATACGTATGATATTAGCACTTCGTATTATGAAATGGGACGCATACCTTCGCCAATTGAGTTAAGTTTTATTTTTGACCAACATGACCAATTCAATCAAGCTCTGCACATTTTTGAGATATTTTGAGATTATTGAGATGTACTTCCGTTAATTCGTTGTACTTATCATCTGTAATTATGAATATTATAACATACTTATAGTACACTTATTGTCCATGTTGGTTTTTGGTTTTGCTTTTTGTTTAAGCCATTAGCTCTCATTGGGTCATTAACAACTAATTTCAACGAGTTCGCCATGACTGTTTTTAATCATGGCACACGTCTGATATAACGATGATAACAGCCGACATTCAGTTGGGGACAAAAATGGATTTAGGTTAATTCTTTACACGCAAATGTCATTTCATAATTATTATTTGCAGTTGTCATTATATAATTTCCGCGAATCTTTTTCGATGGCGTGACAGACGACACATCCGTTAAACGGCAACACATTTAAGGATGACGTGATTGATGATTTACAAATTATAGAAACGGTGTTGGGCCCATCGATATATGAATCGATTTGATAATGTATACGGCTTGTAAAGAGGTGAATCCGATGTGCAGCCATCTTGTATAGGACTTGACATTTTAATGAACATACAACATCGCGTCTAAGGGGCACAACTAAATCATGATATATAAAGGGATCTGGTAACTTTAGTTACAATACAATATAATACAATTCATACAAGGCCCCGTTGCAGAAAGAGATACAATCGATTGTCAGTTACAATTAATCGTAAATCATGTGTTCTAAATGCGCGAATCTGATTGGTTGAATCGCGCAAAGTTTCTGACTTACAATCGATTGTATCTATTTCTGCAACGGGGCCAAGGTTTCATAGCGCTTTAGTTGACAAAACTCACTTGCAACTCTTTTGTTCCTTTTGTGCCGTGCTGTGTTCTTACTTTTTTTAAGGAAACCAGTTTTGTTTTTATTCGTCATTGAGATATGTATGAGTTGAACCCCTTTGTGAAACCAGGGTGAAACAGATTCACCAGTTTGATTTAATTTAATAAATACGCCCTTTCGCAAAGAACAGTTGCATCAAATACCATTTGCAGCCTACGCTAATCCGTTGGTCAAATTTTGGTTAGGAATTACGTAGGTACAAATATCGAATGTGGGAATATTTACCGAACCACTAAGCTATATTGATATTTGATGCCGGATTCAGAATCTATTTATTGAAGACAGAGGAATTTCACTAGTGTGCTACTTATGCACTCAACCCCGGTTTAGGGATCACCTGTAAATAAAGACCACGTGTCTATTATAGTAATAAAAGGGTTTATTTATATCATCTTTAAGCTGTTTACACGATTACGCTGTACCTTGGGTATGATAACATGCTTAGGATACAATGCGAGCCTGAACACATTGTGTGTACCATATCCACTCCCTAGCGAGCGTTCCAAGCACGTTATGCAGTATTTAGATGTCGATGTTCATAGAGACCACCTGCATGTACACATTTGGAACGTGTTCCTTCAGTTTGGTGGTCGTTATAGACAGGTTTGATTGTATTTCCCAAACAAATATCTTCCCTACCAAACTATCGATATAGTTCATCGTTCAGTTCAGTTTATGCGTTTATTGGAGAAAATACAATACTGCATTTATTTCAATACAATTCACTATATAGTATAAAATAAGATATTAAAGTCAAAGCCGGGACCTCTATGAGACAACTTGTATTGGTTGAGGCCCATAATTATGTAATATCAGAGTTTTTATAGGGTATAAATGTTAATAGTCACGCATAAAATACCTTGACCCAAACTTGACACTCGCTCAAACTGTTAAATGAATAAAGGTAGGCCATCCGAATTATATTATACAAAACAAAAGTCCATCCATATACTATACCTACACATTACGACAATTATATAGGCCTCAACATTTCATTTGATTGATCAATGATTGGCCTATATTTTATGTATTTATATAGAAGTTACAACACTGGCGCCGTGTGATATTTATGAACGTTTGACCCACGCTTTATTATAATTGTAGATTTGATAGACTTTCTATGATTTCAGTTTGCTAATTAATAGGAAATGACCCACATACGGCATGATCTCTTCATAAAGATAATTTGTAATTAGCGACCGTAAATTTGTATAACTCTTTTTAATTAGTTAGTATACTTAGATCATTGATATAATACAAATCAGAGTTGATTAAAATTGTATAAAAGTTTATCATTCCAATATGAAATTCTGATTCTGATTCTGATTAAATCACTATTGTTAATCAATGCGTTTTGTGTAATGAATTCGAACCGTAGACTACCACAAAATTTATAGCTTTTCATTGAAAGTATGAGTCATGTATGAGTAGTAATTTACTGTCATTTTAATAACTTTTTAAAAATTAAATGTATAATTATTATACTTATATTATATTCTCTGGGTATCAAAGTTTATTAAAGTATTTTCATACACGTATCACGTATGTATTATAAGAATGCATATAAATCGCTACTCGTGTGGTAGGAGCCTGCGAGAAAATAATGTGGCATTTATCGTCTTTCTGAATAACATGGAATAATATGAAATTAAATCATCTAACCACCATAACAATTATACAGATGCATAAATAAATAAATTATACGTCATGCATGAGTTATAATATTACGTTATTTTAAAAGTTGCTAGATTCAGGGTTTTTAAAATAATCTATAATGTTGATATTTAACATGTTTTCAAACGATTGCATACGAAATCGTTACTGGCGTTGCGGTATACAGAGAAACTATAATATTGATATACCTTCTAAATGATTCGCAAATTGTATCATATATTCAATCGGTGTGCTTCATGTCATGTAATTAATTTACTTAAGGTCAGGAAATACCAAAACTGACAATGGAATCGGAACTACGTATATATCATGCATGAACATGACTAATTGTCGTTGTATAATTGTAATAGCTGTTCTGAATTAGCGCCAGAAAAAGGGGGTTTTAAGTATTACAAAATCGGAATGTAATTAAATATAATTCCCATCTAATGTTGGTTGTATTTAATAGCTGTTCTTAATAAGCGTCAAAAAGAGGTTACAATTATTACAACATCGAAATCTATTAAAGTATAATTATCATCTACCGTATATAGCGAAAGAAATTGCTACCGGCGTAGTCGGTAGTGGTCGTGGGTTGGTAGTTGATTTGATAACGAATTAATCAATGTGAATGCCCAGCAAAATATCAAGGGATTAATTAATTACGCCAGTTTCCGACCGCGCAATGTCAATGCACTCTGACCTAAATATAATATGAATGTATTTCCTCTACGAGATTGACCCATTCCCCGTTGGCAAAATTAATGATTTGTACATTATGTAATTACTCAATTATTTTTTCATAATGACTCGGTTCTTTCATCATAGTGTAGTCGGTAGTTGGTGTATATCCAAATTTCATCGCGAATAGTTTCCGATTTCGTGCAACATAGCACAATCACGATTCTATATTATTACATTTCAAGGGATCGTGCATGTAGAAATGTTGGAGCCACATGCGAAAATTGACAAATGGTTGATAGCATGAATATTATGGAATTATTATAGTTATATCGTCTGAGTGACGTACATGTTTGGGTTAAATAAGTAATTATCATTATGATCATATGGCTCAGTATGAACGAAGTGATATAATTTGCTGAGTACGCATTAGTCGTAGGTTTGTATATACAGTTGAAACACTTCTCACTACTTTGTTCTTATTAAATCATAAATGTCTCAATAATCATGATAACAAAAGTGGAATTGTTAGAACCGACACTGGTGTCATAATTTATTAAATAGTTAGAAGAAACAAAAGCAAGTAAGAACGAGGCATGATACACCCGCTATAATATTAGAGAGTTGCAAATTACTTTGGACAATTCAGACAAAGTTATCGTGTACAAAACATACACAAACTTGAAGTTCTTAAGATGACGCTAAGTGTAGAGAGTTGGTAATGAATGGTGTTACATTCCTTCTTTCTATAAAGAGACGAGAGAAACTCATATCTGATCACAAGAAGTAACTGCACTTTTGATCACTACATGTTTGATCCACCTATAACTGTCTGTATAATGTCCACGTATATCTTGGGCTGACATGAAACTGATAGCTGATATACGATGATGGGGTTTAGAGATATGGCGAAAATGAGAGCATAGATAATGCCTGATCGAAATGATATCCACGAAGATGATGGTTTCTCGATGGTCATTATGTAATGTTCTCTCTTTACCCACCCCTCTCCCTCTCTCCCATTTATCTCCTCCACTTTACTCGTCTTTCTCTCTGTCTTTCCCTCCACATTATGTAACCCTTTATCACGTTATAACGGTGGTGATGTAGATAGATGTGACGAAATGAGAACATAGTTGATACCTGATCGAAATGATATGTACACGAACATGATGGTTTCTTGGTGGTCATTATGTCATGTTTCCTCTGTACCCACCCCTCCCTCTATCTTCCCTTCTCTCTATCTATCCCCCTCTCTCTCTCTCTCGGGTGTCTTTTTCCACCCTCCCCGTCCTGCATCATTTGTTTTCTCTCATCTTCCTTTTCTATCGTAAATGAAAGTGTTTCCTTATAATATTACGATGATGAGGTGTAGAGATATGACGAAATGCGGAGGACATAGTTGATACTTTCTCTCTCTCACCGCTCCTCCATTTTATCTGAGCTTCCGTCTCTCTTTCTACCTTCTCCTTCCCTTTCTGCGCCCCCCCCCCCCCCCTCCCCCATCTCTTCCTGTTTTGCTTTGCATATGCATCTGATACCTGATTTCATTATACGTGTATATGACAAATTCGAACATATTTATTATCTGATCGCCACGATATACACGAACATCATGAGTCGTTGATGACCGATTCTATGTTCTCTATCATACCTCTTTTTCACCCATGTACTCCTCCCCTTTTTCGATCAATCTCCCTCTCCTCTTACCCCATTTTCTTCTTGTCTTCCCCCTTGTTTGATTGTTATTATATCCGTTTATTATGAGAATATAACAGGGAAGAGGTAGATTCCTAACCCGGACGACATCCGCACACTACCCCGACTTTTTGGGACCTGTTTAGACGGGGTATAAGTCGACATGATGGCTTCGCGATGATCATGTCCGTGTTCTCCACGCCCCCTTTTATCTTATGCATCATCTCCCTCTTGAATGTTCGCATCCATCCCTCCATCCATATCGCCCCCTTTTCTATCTATTTCACCTCTCTATTCCGTTGTGTTACCCCCCCCCCCCCCCCTCCCCTCCCCCTTCACCCACCGATCTCCCCCTTTCCATCTCTCCCATTTTCTCTCGTTTAGGGTATAATTTGATTTGTAGACATGCTGTATACTATTTGGATACAGTTTAGTAATTCAGTACATGTTCAATAACATTCTATACAAATGAAATTGTTCCGAGAAACGATTGGGAACTATTGAAAATGTTTGCCTAACTAATAGAGCAGTTTTGTAAGAAGAGCAACTTTATATAGATGTGATCTACATACAGTAGGCAGGCCGTGATACACATTGGAACGAATCCCATTCGAATTTAAGCCCACTGATTTGTTAGGAAGACTTAATATAATTTTAGCAAATAAAAACGCATTTGATGGAGAACCAGATTCCTGTTTGTGAAAAAAAAACCTATACGGGATCCTGATATCACAGTTCCCGTAGTGAAGGTGTTACGGAAATAAAAAGAAGGTCGAAATAGCAAAACGATGTATTTGTAGACATTTTATCTATCATACGTGTCATAAATACATGTTTAGCTCTATAAAGCCCAAGCTATTTTGGCATTCCCAGGCCCAAGGAGGATGGGGGTAGGGGCGCAAAGTGCCCCCTCTCCAATCCCTTTATTATTAGATCGACCACTTTCATTCATAATGGTTATTTTGTTATTCGCATCGACTTGTATGCCTATATGAAAGAGTCTCGACAACGTTTTTTTGACACTAAATGCACACCATAACACTATAATACAGATGACGTGAACTTCGAATCATCGCCTATAGAAGGCAGTTTATACGACCATTGGATCAAAGAGAGACAAAGCAGAACAAAGAAATGAGAACAATAGAGGGGAACTAGTGGCAATATAACTTTTATTGCATCACTGTCTCATATCATAATGGGCTTCTTGCGATATCATTTCAACCATAATAATGCACTTATGAAATCAATGTTGTACAAACATCGCGCTTACAGTATCGTTCCAAATCTTTAGGGGATGTGAGAATTACAAAAAGTCAAAAGCTTTCCCATTTAGCTCGAACATCGTCGTGTAAATGCATTATATCAGCCATACTATTGGACCTATGCTGTACAAAATACGTTTATATTATAACATGTCTCTGGTGTATGGCGGATGTGGGTCATATCTGATTTAGTCTAAACATGCATGAAATAATTAGCTCAAATGGACCACAAAAACGGATTCACCAAATTAAATCAAATAACTCTTACGCTTTCAAAATAATGAATTCGTTGTTAACACCGCTCAAACATTAATCGCCCGTTAACTATGATAATGCAAATTCGCACAGTGACATTATGACCATGCAGTATTAAACATGACATTATAATATTTGTCAACCATAATATTCGACACATGAAATCAAAATGTTATGCAAACATGAAGCTTTTTATGTTATCGCGTCTCCCGAGGATGGAAGAACTAGATCAAAATTGATGGCTAAAATGGGCCAAGAAAAAAAATAAACCTCATTCATGTGTTTGTCTTACTTTAACGCTCAGATTGATTCCGTCAGTACGCTGATGTAAAACTAATCATCAGTTAAGCTGAAGTTGGATAATGTAATATTTAAAAAAATACCTTTATCAACGTAAGGTCTTACTGCTATAGGTTACCGTCTGACCGTTTTTTATCATTATTATTACTATTTTGAGTAGGGTGACACGCGCCACTCTGTTCAACATTTTCAAGAGGTCCAAAGTTCGAGACTGAGCAATGTTCGGGTATTATTGGTCTATGTCGTCAATGTAGCCTATATACGTTCCCGGTTAGTATACTCCCCGTTGAGTTGAGGTGGTGCACTGCGTAATGCTGATGCCTCGTTTGCCGAGATGGAGCATAATAGTCGTGAAATACTTAATGATCTCAGTAGTGTTGGTTTGAACTGAACCCGATGACCAAGGAGCACACAATCGTAAAATGCTTCGTTTTATTTCACTTTATTGAGGTTAAAGCCAAATAATAGAACTGGGAAACGCCCCACACACAAAATATGCTTTCATCACCCAATACGTAAAAGAATATATCATAACTTAGATGTAAAGATTTTGACAAAAATACTGCTTTGAAATTTACGTATTGAACATTTATTGGTTCCAAAATAAAAATGATCGTTGACAAAGTTCGATTTAACCGCGTGCGGAACCGCGTGTACGCTACGTGCAAAAGACTATGCTAGCTCACGGTATGCGGGCTTGTCGATATCTCCAGCCCAGCCCAGCCCAGCGCTAGCGGCGCGGACAGGTGTGAACGGGTGGTGGATTTAGGCCAAATTTCACTGGCGTGCATTGAATTTCTTCCAAAATGTCTACATTTAATGGTACTAAGGTTCGGATCTTACCAGACAAGCCCTTTTTTAATACCTATTCAACAATACTGATCAATTACTTTGACCAAAATATATGTTTTCGGTAACTTTCCCCAATACTGTTATTTGGCTTTAACGTAATTTTTGCTTTATTTATGTTAAATATATCTGTAACATTCGCAGTCAGGAGTCACCATGACGTTTGTTTGACTAATACCTCGACACTATTTACATGCATATTGCACGGTTGGGTATATTCATTCAACAGACAACTCATCAGCTTGGGGTAGAGAGAAAGGAGAGACATATACAGATACGTAGATATATGGATATATATGTAGATAATATGGATAGACAGACAGATATATAGATAGATAGATAATTAAATAGATAGATATATGGAAATATATATACTGTAGATAGATAGATAGATAGATATATAGATAGATAGATAGATAGATAGATAGATAGATAGATAGATAGATAGATATATAGATATATAGATATATAGATAGATAGATAGATAGCTGGATAGATTATAGAGAGAAATAGCAATTGATATATTATGTATAATACAATATTCAGGACGATGTGTGCAGTTGCAACTTGCATATAAGTGCGTTCATATGAGATGAAAGATATTAATTTGGCACTTCGTTGGCTTATCATGAACACTTTGTTTCAGAAAAGAAAATGGAGCCGAATCAATAATGACTGATTATCCTTGTTGTTATTTTTATTTACAAGAAAACGTAGCATTGAAGTTTGATTAAAATTTTATTTCAGTCGAATATCTTGTTTTTTTTTCTGCTATAACTGCCACTGCTGCTGATGGCGATGATTTGTAATTGGTATCACGGACGTTGTTGTTGTTGTAGTTTTTGTTGTTTTAACCAGTTTGATATTAACTATACCTGCACCTCGGTTTGATTACCATAATCATACTTACATTCATATCTATAATTGCAACGTATCATCATTTGGGCTCAATTACCAACTAATATCCCATCAATGATGCGGGTTTCCAAAATAATATGAGACTATGAGACTACGTGACTATTTCGCGTCGGCAAGCTCATTAAACGAGCTAAAGCATCCAATGTACGTTGCCAATTTAAGACTGATTGCTCGCCAAGAAAGACGTCTCAACTCTAAATTGTTTCGTTAATCGAACATGGTGCGTGTCATCCGTAAAGTATATAGGGATTAGACTAAGACACGATGGGAAAATATGATTATATCGAATTACCATACATCTTAGTGCTGTTGACGAGTCCCGGGTACCCGGGTCCCGCCGAAAAATGTCGAGTCCCGGGCGCAAAAATCGATACTCGATATCCCGAAAAAAAAGCAAAAAGTCCCCTTTTTGAACACCCGAGTTATCTGCCCACTCTCATTTTCTTTTCATTCCTTTTTCCCTCTTTGAACTCCAGAGTTATCTGCCCACTCCCATTTTCTTTTCTGTTCCTTTTGTGTTCATGCTCTCTGTAATAATATGCTAGTTATCATTCAGTTCACCAACTCCCACATACATGATACATTTACACGCGCTCAATGCATTGTCCCCAAAATCAACCACTGATCGACTATTCATGCATATTCATGAGTCACAGCCAATCAAAAGGCGACACGCACTTGAGATCAGATCGGTGCCTCGCTAGCTAGCCCATACATGTACATGTAGTGCGCTGTACCTTATATATATACAGTACCACATACATCAGCCTCGTAACTCAGACACACATTCATCGAACACTGCACTACACACACATACACACGCTCAGTTTGAATGCCCAAGGCCACGCCCACTCCCCAAATCAAGCGAACACTGCACAGATCTCAGGAGTAGGCTATGCAGTATGCACCACAGACAAGGGCCAAGGCAGACATATTCAATACTCCCAGAATAGCCATCTTCCAACACTCATATCAGCTGTTAACATTGTCTCCTTTGTGCGTAGCTAAGAAGAGAGACAGGGAGAGAGGCGAGGGAGTGATGAGTTTTTTTCCCCTCACTGCAGGCCCTTGCTTTCCCTCCCTCGGCCTCTCTCTTCTCTTATAAAGTATTGATTGTCTTATCAGCTGAGTTAAAAGTTTCCATGTTTTGTTTTTCTCAGCGACTTGGCCTTTTTCTTTGACGTTTATTTGACTTTGAATCCGAGGCTTATCTCTAACTTTTAGTTGAGCAATGAGCATACGCAGCATATCAGGTTTTTCTTTTTCATATTTTATGTTTTCATTTTTTCTCGTATTATGGGTCTTGTTGTTGTAATCTACTTGTGTTGTTTTCTTAGCTAACCAAGGAGGTAATAAACTAGTCAAGTGCCTCATTGTGCTAACAGGTGGCACATTTCGTACTAATCTTGTCAGGTTGAAGTTCTTAAAATAAATATGTTCATTTTTTTCCTGCAAGAGAAAGAGAGAGAGAGCAGCACTTGTGGACATTTATTGCGCAATGTATTGTATCTGACTGTATTGCAGTGTCACGTCTGAGTGTGCATATTTAGGGGGGCCTCCAAGGCACTGTGTGTATGCTATGTGAAAATGAATAGAGTCCTAGTATTGTTTGGTGATTGGGTAGGAAAAGTGGAAGAGGGTGTGTCCGTGCGCGCCGTGGGGGTGTGTATGCTTGCTGCTCGGTGATTGGCCGTACAAGTTTCTGGGGCGAGTGCAAACTGAACGCATGGCGTGACTGATGACCATGCATGTACGTACAAACATGAGCAAAACTCAAAGAAAATGAAAATACATGGAACGGGTTCAGCATGGAGGCGGCCTTGGTTGCTGGCCTGGGTGTACTGGTAATATTTTATATCCATGAGTGTAGAATGCGGACGGATTTATAACTACTTGACGGGTGATCGAGTTTCATCATAATTGCATCGCTGTTACGTTCACACACTCGGGTCGGTCAAATAAATGCTTGCTTCAACCACCAACCCATATGTACACACTACACACACACACACACACACACACACACACAAGCATGTAGGCATTAATTTCGGGTACCCGGGACTCGCCCGAAAAATTATCGCGAGTCCCGGGTAGTAAATATACCCGAAATCGACAGCTCTAATACATCTTCAAGTTCAGTAAAACATTCCAAAAACCACAAGGATGCTGTGTACGTGTGTACAGTGCACTCATCAGTAGTTTGGTGAAATGTTGGTGAATGTTGGTGAATTTTGGTGAAGTTCACAGTCAAAGGGAATTCAAATAATCTAACTCTCAGGCGTATTTCCCCTTTATGCTAAAAAGAATGTACAATGGATTATGCTTTTAATTTTGACAAATCACACCGTTGCATCACAAATCAATCGCATTGAGTGTGCTTTAAAATTAAGGGTTTGCAATCGATAAACTTATTAAATGATCGTAACAATCTTTTAGAATTTCAATGTCTAAATGTTTAGATAATTCCACGAAAGATATTTTCAAGTCCTCATCTTTCATTTTATATCAGACAATTATCTCGCAAGTTTAGAATTGTGACTTTCAAAAGGAGGAGAATAACTTAAAAATCAGAGTAAAAATGCAACTTTCGTGACGCACATACGGTACACAATTTGATGACGATTCTAACGTTCAACGTCTGTCGAAAAAAAAACAAGTCTTCAGTTGAAGATGGTCATATAATTTATGTCCTTTGGATAAAACCACCTTATTGGCCCATTTACATGTTTTTAGATAAACGTGTCAAGGTATTTACCCTTATTCCCAACCCTTCTAAAGTAGGATCCCATGATAAAGCTAACCCACATTAAATTCAATGTCTTAATTTTCACCTAAAGAAATTCTTCGGCCTACTTTTTTTCTCAGAAAATATATATATCTAGGACAGGTTACATGTATGAGAGCAATTTTCCAAATTGCTGCAAAGCAGACAAAAACTGTCACAATTTGTGTGCATGAGCAGTTTTACTTTGATCCAAATATGCTTTTATTTTATTTGTTGGCTATTTTATTGCGAAAAAGGGCATTATAGTTTGGAGTTATGGAATTGAAAGTCGCTCTAAAATGGCGGGGCTGACCTTTGAGATGTTTACAAGACACACATTTGTATGTGGCTTCTTTTCTCAGTCAGCTCATCATGTTAAGACTCGGTTTACCCATCCGGAATCTATTATGTATATATTATATTTGTGATATTGTTATACAATTTGTACTGTTACGAAATCCCAGCATGGATCCCTGATGCATCTTAAGAAATCAGTGCATAGTTATAAGCCCCAACATAAAGTAGAGTTTTAGCATATCAGTCAATTAAACCTGTCTATAGAGATCACCTGCCTATAATACAGTGGCCACTTTTCTTGTTTCATTAGCTGGTCACCTAATAATGCGTTCAATGTTATAATAATACGGTAATATACATATTATGTTTTAAATAACGTGTATCATGCATAATAATATAGGCCAATGCCATGTCACTTTCTTATAGTTCATCACATAGATCCTAACATGGAAATTAAAGTGGCCAGGCAAACCAAACACATGTTATCTTCTGTTCGTCTGTATTAGTGTACACATCAAGTCATCAACTATTTGTTAACCATTTGACCAAAACATATTTTGTATATTTTAAAATATTTTTAGTAATTATTTGTCTCCATATTGCTAAGCCCCCACCTCTGAAAACCTCTCCAGAGTAAAATTCTATTGTTGACTGGTTGTGACATCATCAGTCATTCACTACTGAGTTACGAAGAAGTGACCTTCATCCAAGATGAGTGCCTACTCACAATAGCATCACACGGTTGAATACAATACCAACTCACACACCTTCAATTTCAATAGCAGTTGCTATGTCAGAAGAAGAGCACTGTCTAAGCTATTGTATGGAGGCATGCAGGGCATGCTTTTGTGTGCATGTTCTTTTTGTGCTTTCATCTTTTGTTAATCTCATGGTTGCTGACCAGTGATTGACAGATGATGTCACAACCAGTCAATAATATAATTCACTCTGGAGGATTATTTAGGAGGTGGGGCTTAGCAACATGAAGAAAAATAAATGATAAAATGTTTAAAAATATTCCAAACATATTTAGATCAAACAGTTTACAAATATTGAATGTGTACACTAATACAGAAGTCAACATGCATTTGGTTTGCACGGCCCCTTTAATCCATTTCCTAAACGAACACTGGTGGACCCTTTTTTAACCCTTGCATGGTGATTGTAACATCTTGTAGAGAACAGGTTAATATTCACAGTGTTCAAAGGTTTGGTACAGGTGCTACTGATTCAAGCACAATAACCATTTACTTTTAAATGATTATGACAGAAAGTGATCATTACATTATAATTCTAGATGTTTTTATCTTGTATACATTTAAAATACGTTTTGATCTTATATTTTGTTCTACTTCATGCTGTATCAATTTTGTTTCTTATTGTGTTAAGTGTCGCATCATTTGATAAGGGGGCTTTAAAGGGACTTAGTAACATTGTCCAAATCCTCAAAATCAAATTGGAATTCTAGCGGTTCTCTCATAACTTGATTGTGTTCGTATTAACAAAAAAAGCATGGGACAGGTTTCGGTTTTTCGAATTTCCCTTTCGTTAAAAAGATATTTACGATTGCAGTGTTCAGATGTTAAACAATCCACTGGATCGTCGAAATCGTGTGCAAAGTCGGTGCAATGAGTTAGTGAACATCACTTCGCATTTTTACTCATTACTCGGTCATATAACGTCCATTTAACTTGAAATGTTCACACATTACTTTGTGGACATATCAAATCACTTCAATACATGTTTTATGAATCACTCATCACTTGTTGCACTTGCCAACAAAGTTACTAGATCCCTTTAAAGCCATGGTCAAACGTCATTGTTTTCATCGTACTGTTCTCTTCTTACTTGTTTGTTTAATCATTATATACTATATTTTCCTATGCGCTGTGAGCACCTTATTAGGTGGATATTGCGCAATATAAATATTCAATATTATCATTCATTATTTATAAATACTTATATACTTTAATGTAAAGTTAAGGAAAGCAACATTTTCGTAACCAACAACATCGGTGTATGAAAGCACATGACTGCCGCATACCATGTTGTGACTCGAGAACCATACATGCCATATATAGGAAACAAACACACAATAATCATACTGGATGAGACTTTAAATCGTGTGATTTGCGCTCATTACTTAGCTTCCGACCCTGGGTTATATAGAAAAATATCTCGTTTTTTGTTTTTTTATTTCCATCGCAGGGATTCATTCGCTCTAACGTGCATCCAGAGAAAAAAAACATGTGGGGCGACAGTACATCTAGTTTTGTCTCATATAAATTTGGAAAATTGTTTTTGAATAGATGATATTTTGGAAGACGAAGTGGTCTCAAGGTTACGCCTTAAAGGCGTTGTTCGAGTTTTGTAAAGTTTTAAAGGGATCTATATAGTAACAGTGTCAAAAGCCGCAATACTTACTTCGAACTCTAGCGGTTCTCACATACCTTATTTTATTTGTATAGCCTAACCAATTGGAGCATGGAACAGCTTTTGGTTTTCCAATTTATTCTTCAGTTATAGAGATATGAATGAATTAAGTGTTCGGATTTATAACTATCTACTGGATAGTTAAAATTGTGTACAATGTCAGTGCAAAGAGTTAGCAATGAGTTACTCGGCCATATAACATCCATTTAAAGTGAAATGCTCACACATTACTTAGTGGGCATATGGGATCACAACAATACACATGTTATTAACCATTCAACCCTTTTCTCATTTGTCAATAAAGTTACTAGATCCCTTATAAAAATATGATGCATAGCCTACTTAAGTTCTGTTGAAGTATCATCATAATTGTATCGCATGATTCAACCTTATAATTTGTCATAATTTAAAATAAAAGCCGAAAATCTCATTTCACTGTCTTATGGGATCCAACGAGAAGGCCGGACCAATTATCAAATGTCACACGTATGCCAGGGGGGTGTTTCACAAAGATCCTAAGTTGAACTTAACTCTAAGTTGGACTTACAAAGTATGGAAAGCCGCTAGTTTCTTTGAAAACAAATTCTGAAAGTACTTAAAAAGTACATAAAATGTTGTTTCAAATCATTAATATTTTTCTATTATCAAGGAGATGTCATGTTCTTCATGTAAAATTTATGAAAAGTCTAAAAAAAATTGCATTTTTGCTTTTGAATATATTTTATTTCAAGGCTACAAATGGCTTTCCATAATAGTTAAGTCCAACTTAGAGTTAAGTTCAACTTAGGATCTTTGTGAAACACCCCCCAGGACTTGGACATGTTGGAGAGGATTCATTCTCATTTAGAAGTCCTTACTAAAATAATGTACTTTCCCATGGAATCAAAATCATCCCCAAATACTCACCAAACACATTATTTAAAGAACAAACACTCAAGTATACCTTTAAACGGAGCTAGCATCGATTGCGTTCTTTCCCCCTCCCTGTCTTGATCGGCCAATTTAATCTCATTTATGGTACGTACAACTGCAAAGTGGTAGAAATCAGAGGACCAAAACAACATGCCTTCCTTCACCGTGACTCTATACCGGGAGTAAATATGTGGCGTACGTATATGGCAAGCCATTTTAACATCTATTCACATTTCGTGATATCAACAATTATAAATCTTGATATCACGAATTCAATTCTTGATATCACGAATTCATTTCTTGATTATATCAAAACAATCTATTCTTTATATTAAGAATTGCTATATGTTAACAGCAGGTAACAATTTATTGATATCAAGAATTTAATTTGTCATATCAAGAATGATAATTTGTGATATCACGTAATGTGAATAAAAGTTGAAATGGCTTGCCATACATACGTAACCAGAGTGAACCTAGACGGAGCGGGGGTGGTGGGGGTCAAAGAGGTTGTTTTAATTTTTAAAAATGTGAATGTGATGTTTGGTTAAAATAGTTATTCCATAGAGATATCATCAAAAACAATTTTAAAATCATTTTGGTAAATTTGAAAAAATGTGTATGATTTTACAATATTTTAATAAAAGTTGGTTCCCAAAATTAATTCCAATCGGATATATTTATGAATATTTCAGCTATTTCTTAACCGATTTCGATGAAAACAAAAAAATAAAATGTTTCTGTCTTAAAAACCATGTACTCTTTCACATGTTACACTTTTAATTACCTCACAAACAATTATCTATCGAAGTGACCTCTAAACCCAAACTGATCTATCCCTTTAAGTATATATTTACTACATTGTTGCCGAGAGAGTGTGGTTTTTATTTTGTTGGACTTATCTACATGTAGTAGTCAACAGTGGTCAAGAAAATAGTGTATGTAACGGCTTCATACCTTTCCTTCATACTACTCTTTATCTTTATTTCAAGAATATTCACGAATGCGTATAAATGCACAGTCATTCGAAAATAGTGAATTAGACATGTACATCGGGGATCGAGGGAGCATTCGTAAATTACATTGATAAAAATAGCGACGAATTAAATAATTTGGACATCGTAGGAATTTCAGAGTTGAACCAAACCTATAAAAAAAAGTGGCAAACAAAGTTGACTGAATAATTATGATGAAATAAGCGGATGATCGTATACGCGCATGTACGTAGAATGTATCTCGAACTAATACAGGGTTTCGTGGGGAGTGTGTTTCCACATCTATATATATAAAATTGCCCAACCGTCTACGAGGGCTGCCATCTTTAGGCTTCATCACCAACTTGTATTGCCGTTTGGCACTTTTCTTCCCAGCGAGAGTACGCACGTCACAACAAAAAACAATAATAAACCAAGAAACGATCAAATTATACGGTTAAATTATAATTGTGGATTTTAATTAATTATTTGCGAGTTTTGCGTTATAATAATCTTAATCATTCTGATTTCGTTCCCACAATGCACCCCGAGGTATGGGCACCGAAATTATATAGGAAAATAAAAAGATCGGTGGGTATGGGGCGACAGCTAGACAGAAAAATCCATCTCTTTCTGTAGGGCGCTTTTACATTACAGCGGTTACGCTTAGGCAAGACTCGAGTTCGTGGCTGATTTTTCGGACCTACGATCGATATGACATTGTTGTGAGATTCTCGACGGTAGCACGCGAACAGTCGATGCTACAGGCCGAAATATCATAATTTGTTGATATTCTGGTGAAATAAATATGTCGATCATTTGCTGTTATATAAAAGACGGCCATTTCAGTAGTGACAACGGTGATCGGATTTTCCAATAATCATGGGTAAGTGATTTACACGAACTTTTCTGCACGATTATAATTCCCCATTAAACTATATCACAGTCCCACATGTTACGTATTGTGTACAGTGTTGGAAGAAGGAGACAGTGAGACACTCACCGATATTTGACTTTGCCTTAATTTAACTTAATAGGCTTTGGACGTTTACAAGCGATTAAAAAGGCTGTTGTTAATGTGATCCACAATTCATATCATTTGATAATAATTACCAACTCTGTAGATCAGATAAACAAACAAGATTTTATTTTCCAGTATGTGTTCTGTAATAAAATTAAAAAGTAAACTCAAAAGCAAAAAAAAATAACACTACGGCAATGCGATTCTGTATACTATACTAGTACAATACATTTTATGTGCACGATAATTGTGCTTAAAATGATATGTATATGAAACGGTACTTACCACCGATCACATCTACAAAGTACATGGTCCACTCCACCGATGAGTGCAAATGATGATTTTTCGCTCCATTCCGCATCAAAATGAGTGATTTATGCACCTCCTTGATTTCTCTCCGTGTTGTATCACTACTGCTGAACGATCGATGATCGCGCTTCGGTCTCTATTCAAGTACGTCGCACGCCAAATAGACGGCAGATCTGACGCGCGCGTTTAGTGCACCCCTGCAAGCTTAATAACGAGTCAAGAGGCTCACGCTACTATTCCATCTACTACTTTGAGCGAGTGAGAATGAAAGATGTGAGAGATTTGGAATTACTTAGCGAGTGAGAATGAAAGATGTGAGAGATTTGGAATTAAATGTTATTCCCCAGTCCCACACGTTAAAATAACGTTGCGTATATACGGGAATGGCCCTAGAGTGCGTTAAGTGGTCGTACAGTCATCGATCGTTCAGAAGTCGCGATACAACAGATCTTACGCGTGCGTTTAGTGGTCGTACGGTCATTGCTCGTTCAGAAGTCGCGATACAACACGGAGAGAAGTCCAGGAGGTGCATAAATTACTCATTTTGATGCGGAATGGAGCGAAAATCATCATTTTTATCCACCCCAAAGTTGTATCACATATTTGTGCACTCATCGGTGGTAAGTACCGTATCATATGTATCATTTTAAGCACAATTATCCTGCACATAAAATTCATAATTCGGGGGCAGTAACATCTATTATTATGCAAATGAAGTTTAGCCAACTCATATGTGGATTCGTGCATTCCAACAAGTAGATCGACAAATCAACGCTTTCATGGCCTCTTTGACATTATTATTGTCATTTTCACTGTTGATCCCGTCGGCGGTGCGATCCAAGAACACCGCAAGTGACCAGTAAAAGTTACTTACAGAAAATCAGTTGACTTCGACTAAAAAAACAACATTTTCGTACTTTGCGCGAAATTTGTAGCCCTATCAATACATTGATAAAGGTATACAATTGCACACCCCTCTGGCATTTCAGAAGTATACGTCTGATTCAGTTGAAATTCATACCAATTGATAGTATAATAATGATTGACAAGTGACGAAAATTTCAAAGCAATCCGGAGACGGAAACTCACGACATCGACGTCGACATCCGATGCGACGATAAGTAGTTATTGGTAAACGATTGTATAGCCAATTGTGATCGATCACGAACGATAATAACATGTGATCGATCAATTACAAATATAAGTCTTCTTATTATTCGTTTTGTCCATTATTTTTTTCTTTTATTCATATTTGTTTTCCATTTATTTTGTTCTCTTATTCATAATTAAATATAAATGTACCAACAAACTTTCATGTCCATGAGTATTATTATGACTGATATTTATTATTAAAGCCTCGAAAAGTCTAGATCGGTTCTGGTCTCGGTCTCAAAATTTTTCTACGACTACCCCCCCCCCCCCCCCCCCCCCCTTACAGGATTATTATTTCTCAACCAATGGCTTTGGTCTCGGTCACATTAAATTTTCAATTTCAACTGGTCCTGATTGCGGCCTCGAAAAGTCTAGACCGGTCCTGGTTTCGTTGACAGTACTTGGTCTCGGCTTTGAAAATTTTCTACGGCTACCTGATCAATTTATGCCGTTCACCCCCACGGAGGGTTGACATGGGTGACATATAATAATTAGCTGCTTTGTAATTCCGTACCATGGGCTCCAGTCATTTCTTTTATGGCCTCAAAGCATAATTTTCATTGTTTCTCCTTTATTTCTTTTAATTTTGCAGTAATGTTCCACAGCTTGAATGTTGGGCCTGCATGCATAAAGCAACCTTTCAAGATGCTATGTCGCCTATGTGCTTTCCTCACCCCGCCTGCAAGTCTACGGGCTTACCTCAGTTTCTTGCACGTCAGAAAGCTGCCAGATTGATGTGAGCCAGCAATATCATTATGTGAGTATTGAAAATGTAGATGATTTGAAACTTTGAACGTTACAAATTAATGATGTTCATTCTAGGATGAGCTTGCAAGTCATGTTACAACACAAATGGCAAGAAGTATACATATTATTCCTGTCCTGTCAATTGTTATGTCTGTATGGTCGCATATTTCTTACAGACAAATCTATTGTAATGATTTAAACTGTTCCCTACAAGATTCTGAAATATTGACATCTACCTGCAATAAATTGGTATACAGACTTTGTACAAAACCCACCTGGTTTGTGTAGTCAAGGGGTTTATTTGAATAATTGTTTTTTACATGTATGTCACAAAAAAAGTACAACAAAAACATTTTTAAAAGGGGCATTCTCTTCTCTCTTCAAAGACGTGACCACGACTGGGCATGCATGACTAATAGAATCGATGCGCTATACAAATTGCATTGAACATGGGTTCTTTCAGTCATGCATACCGAGTCGTGGGCGCGTCTTCTAAGAGACAATACATGAATAAACAAATAACCTTAAATTATAAATGCCCCCCTCCCACCCCCCCCCCCCCCCCCAACCTCTTCTCCAAATTGATTGGTTGTACTGTCAAGGTTGGGGTTTGTCATCCTTATGATAATCTATTGTTCTATTTTATAATATGTAATCTAATAGAGCTCAATCTGGACTCAACTAAAACACAAATTTATTCTTCTTTATTTCTTTTTGCAGATATGCTCATCCCATCATGAAACACAAAAGTCATACAGTGAAGGCCTTGCTGAAAAGAATGATGACATTCGTTTAGACAGCACTTCGTAGCTTCAGACTAACCGCACTGGGCACTGCAATCCCACACTTCTCAACATGGCTTGGTGGACTTCGCAATCTGACACGGCATTGCAGTCCGTTTGATGACAGAACCAGCAAGCAACTTTACATTGCAACATTTCATCAGATTGAATGAGGATGTACATGTATATGTGCAAAACTGCTTACACCAGTTGAGCAAAGAAATTTTTTCCAGAGTGTGAAGCAATTGCAGTTACATGGGCCCATTTTACATGTTCATCCATATCTGCACAGAAGGCGCTTCTGGAAATTACTGAACAAGAAGTCAAGCACGTTATGCGAGTTCTTGAAAAGACCATTTGAAGACATCTTGGGTGACAAAACCTCCGCTCTGCATGGTTATACACTGTACACTACAGGCTGCCACCTGGATGATCATCTTCAATCGTCCGCTTCGCACACGACTTCCACGTCCAGCTTCGGGCAAGTCGAGCACGTTATACGAGTTCTTGAAAAGACCATTCGAAAACATCTTGGGTGACAAAACCTCTGCTCTGCATGGTTCTACACTGTACGTTACAGGCTGCCACATAGATGATCATCTTAAATCGTCCGCTTCGCACACGACTTCCACGTCCAGCTTCGGGTAAGTCGAGCACGTTATGCAAGTTCTTTAAAAATCCATTCGAAAACAACTTGGAAGACAAATCTTCGCTCTGCATGGTACTACACTAGAGGCTGCCACCTGGATGAATAATGAGCATCTTCAAGTCCTCTTCGCACACGACCTCTACATAGATGATAGTCCAGACGTTCACGATTTCTGGGATCAAGCCGCAAATGCGGAAAAACATTTTAGAGACAAGTTTGCAGTTCAATTTAATATGAGATGTCTGTCTGGTGAAGCGTTATGGTCATGTTGGCAAGAATACTTCACCATTTGATCTGCAACCTGTCAAGGTCATTAAAGTTAGTGCTTCTTTGATCATCGCCAAGCGTGGTCACAACACATTCTTCTCAGTTCAAGATCTTTACAGGGATACATGTTGTTAGCGATGATCCAGACGTGACGATCAAATGAATAGCTTTGATCGTAGTGACCAGAATCTGATTAATTCTGAATGCAAACCGCCTGTGTCTACCTCGAACCATGCTCTCCTACAATATCTGAGAGATAAATGCACAGAGTAGACAATGATATACTTTGCATGGAAAGAAACTCCTTTTAAGTGATTTGTTCTTAATTTTGTCAGTTTCTTTGAAGACAAAGTTAAAAAAGAGCTAAATGTTGTTACTTCATGAATTCTTAACCCTAACCAGGCCAGGAGGGTGTGGAATCCCCCCCCCCCCCCTTGACGTTTCGTGTGATAATTCTGCAACACGCACAGGTATCGCTGCCCCACTTCATGAGTTTTTTCATTGAAGTCTTGCGCAACTTTGAGACCAAATTTGCGATGACCAGGTATACCGTTTCAAAGTCTCGTGACCTTTTGTAACCGAATGTTGGCCCCCAAAAACGCTCAATTTTGTGATTGGTGTACAAATCTTATGGAAATTTATATTTCCTAGGATACACAAAACCTTCATTATTTTTCATTCTAATCACTGCAATTATTTAATTTTGGGCTAAAAATGGTTGGATGATGGTCAATAATTTATCCATTGAAAAATAACAAAAACAGAAGTCGAAAAAACAAAGAAATACATAAGAAATTTAAACAACAAAGAAATTCAGAAGGCAAAATTTGGCTGTCGCAAGTTTTAATTGAAAACCTATTAATTAATTCATAAAGAATATTCATGAACAAAATTAGCAGATTCTGAGCAATATTTAGGGATTTACAGACCAAAAGGGGATTTCTGCATAAATTTGCATAATTAATTAGAAATGTTTTATTAACAAAAAAAATAACAATGCAATCTTGTAGATTATGTCTCAAGCTATCTGTGTGCCAAATGTTGTGGCAGCCGAGGGAGGAGAGTGGAATCACCCCCCCCCCCCCCCCCCCCAGCATAGCCAAATAACCCAACCTGATTAGGGTTAAGACTTCGTGGAATTAGGCCAAAAAAAAAAATTTGTTTGATTGGAGTAACGGGCAACCAAAAATTAGGGTAGGTCGGTAGGGATTTTTTTTTCTTTTTTTTTTTCTTTTTTTTTCTTCTTCGCACAAATACACAAAAACACACGCATAACACATCGCAATCGCAAATTCTATTGCAATTTTTTATTTATTTATTTCTTTTTAAAAATAATTTAAAAAATAAATAAAATTCAGAAAAAACCTCTAGGGTCGGCGTGCATTAGCGCCGGTATTTTTAGGGGCGGGCGGGTTATGCCAATCCAACCATTTATTTTTCATGGCCTTATATACATTTTGTTTTGAGGGTTAATCACTTAACATTTTAAAATTATAATTATAAATCAAATAATCAATCGTTCAAACAACCTGTCATAGTGGCCACCAAAAGTGATCCAGTGTATTGGAACCTGTCTATAGAGGTCGCCTGAGTACAGTGACCACTTATTTTGTTTCCCTTGGGTAATAACTATACACAGTTATTACTGTATTTGATAAACAAACAAAGAAATACATTTATAAATTATAATGGGCTGGTTCCTCCAAAAATGTTTGTTGTATTATTATTGCTAATGGTCTAAAGAAATATATAGTGAAATCAATGTTTAATTATCAAAAGTATACATGAATAATTATGAGCAAAAATACGAATATTCATGCAAGTATGCAAATGTGTGAATTTTTAAAAAACAATTAAAAGTAGATGACCATATTAATCTATACACTTTACATAATTATCAAATAATTGTAGGGCCCCACAATTATAACAAATGGATATTTCAGCTGTTTCTTTCAATTTTGACACTCAGGTTGTTTTAATATAGGTTTTCCCATTCATTTTAACACTTTGGTCATTCAATTTCATTAAATTCTCATTCAAATTCGTCCCGAGGAACCACCAGAGCGGAAATCCTAACTTCAATTTCGTCTTTCGTTGATCAATTTCACACAAAGAGCACACAATTTAGTCATTAGTCACACATTTTCGTCAATTGCAAATCAAATTCGTCGGTCACAGTTGCTGAACACATAAAAGCGAAAGCAATTTCGTCAATTGGCAATCAATTTCATTAAAACTCTATTCAAATTCGTCCTTATGTATTTACACTGTAATGTTCTGGTTTATATTATTGTCTTGATGTAATTGTAAATTGTAACATTATTCATGTAGGGGGTAACACTCGAAAACAAACTCACACGCACAAAACACACGCACACACTCACAAACATACATACATTTGAACACATGCACATCGACACGAACACAAGCACGTTTACAACAAATTGCATTAAATTCTTTTTCAAGACATACATAGTTCTAAATGATATAAAACAATGTTAAATATTATTTGTACACACCCGCACGCACACAAACACACACACATAATGTACATACCCATCTAACCACCTATACCATCTACATAGTCATGACACAGATAGGCATATAAGGCTATACCAATACCATGCGACGAATTTGAATGAGAAAATGACAAAATTGGTTGAACAAAGACGAATTTGATCTTAACATTCACCACTTGCTCAGCGGCGGAGACGAAATCCAATGGCAATTGACGATTTTGAATGCGAAGTGTTTAAAATTGGTTGACAAATGACGAATTAGATTGATTATTAATGAAATTGAAGCTGGGATTTACGGTCTGTTGGTTTCTCGAGACGAAATTGAACTACGAATTAATGAAATCGAATGACAAAAGTGTTAAAATGAATGGGAAAACCTATACTATCTCATAAAAAATGTCTTTGTGTTGCGCCCTCTATACCAAACCTCAACTACTCCTTTATACTACCATACATACTTGACCGAACTGCTGAATTCATGTATGATATAAATATAAGAACACGTTTATGATGCACACACGTGCATTCAATATAGAGCTGGCTTGCTATAACATGTGTCACAGTTGTCTTTATTTCAAAGCGCAAAGTAGAAACATTACAGAAACCACCTGCTGATAGATACCACCTTTTTCTGTCTACCTAATGTGGTCTTTATGGCAGGTTTGGCTGCAGTCACTTTACTTTAATTGATCCTATTCCATTCTAGTAAATTATTTGTACATGTAGTACATGTTATGTACATGTACTTTTTAAAATAGATTTTATACACATTTCATTGTGCATATTTTTATACAAATATTACAACAGGTTTTAAGTGTAGCATTGTTTACATTCTGCTTCCAAGTACATAATGTAAAATTCCATTCTAGCTAGAAATAGATCCAGTCACTTTGTGATGTGTTATTAAACACACATGGAATACAATATATTGAGGTGTAAGTGATAATAGATTCACTTGATTGAACACAATGCATTCTGTGTGCATTATGCAATATGTTTTATTATGATAATAGCAATTAGTTTTGTTTATTCAAGGAAGCCTAACTTAAGAGTATAATTACAATTGCTCAGGTTCGCCTCTGAATAGGGCACCTGGATAAACGGCGCTCTATAAATGAAATATATTATTCTGTTAAGTTCAGTTTATTTCACATCTCTTTTTATGTTATTACTACTAGACTATACTATCATTGAACAAGCTATACTTTCAAAGGCCCCGATGTTTAAATCCAGTGTTACTTTGACAATGAATACAAGTATGCTTTACATACAGTCACACTTTTATTTTCATCAATTGATTAGGAGTGTTTCTGTATGTTTCAATAATTATACTTTTACTCACACTTTGTTCAAAGGGATCTACCGGTAGTAACTTTGTTCGTATGTAAAAATATATCAAAGGGTTTATATAATGTGAATTTTTGTGATAAATCTTATATGTCCACTGAGTGATGTGTGAAAATTGATTTCCATGGTAAATGAATGACATATGGCCAGTAATGAGCATAAAAGTAAGATGATAAATCACTTTATTGCACTTGCTTTGTACATATTATACATTTTTTGCGTAGGTTTGCGTACATGTTTGTGTGTGTATCTATATGCGTATGTGGGTTGATGTTTATGTGTGCATTGATGTATGCATGCATATGTGCATTTGATTTAATGTATGTACACTTATGTATGTGTGTGCATGTATGTATGCATTTGTGCGTGTGTCTAAGTACTACTTAATTAACGTATGGGTGACTATAAAAGTCTATGTGTATGTGAGAGTAGGTATTGGTCTGTTTAGATATGCATGTGTATGCGTTTATAGATTTACGTGTGTGTATGTTTGCATATGTGCTATAATTATACCTGTGCAAAAATTATTTCTAAAATAGGCACAAAAAAAAGTGAAAATCAAACTATTTCTCAAATGACAAAATTACTAAATTACAAAACATGCTTATAAATTAAACAACTATTACTGTAAATTTACCACCACATTCCTGAAATACAACGCCATATGGCTAAATTTACCAAAACAAAACAGAGAAAAACTTAATTTCCCATTTTCAATTTTAAAAATAATAAAAATTGTATAATAAGTTCAAAAAATGTGACGATCTAACTATTTCCCAAATTACTACATGGCTAAATTACAAGACATGCTTATAAAATTACCAACCATGCCTGTAAATTTACCACCAAATTCCTGAAAATTAAGTCGCAAAACTAAAAAAAAAATTATATCATAAATTCATTTTTCAATTCATATTTTTATTTAATCCTGAGGCGCGGAGCGCCGAATCTAGCTGCCGAGGCGCGAAGCGCCGAGGCAGCTAGTTTATTATAAAATCCACCTCAACGGGTTAAAATGTCGATGGATTGAATGGCGAGCGAATGATTATATGTGCATTTAAGATGGATACAAATATGAGAACGGGCATTTTTTTCTCTTTTTAATCGATGTAATAGTTTGCATCCACCGGGTCAGTAGGGTTGGCCGATGTATTATGGCTAGCGAATAATCATATGTGTATAAAGATGGACACAAATATGAGAACGGGCATTTTCTACAAATTTGTAATCGATGTAATAGTTTACATCCACCGGGTCATTAGGGTTGGCCGATGTATTATGGCTAGCGAATAATCAATATGCGTACTAGATGGACACAAAATATGAGAACGGGCATTTTTTTAAAATTTGTAATCGATGTAATAGTTTCTGTCCACCGGGTCAGTATGATTGGCCGATGGGTTATGGCTAACGAATGATTATATGTGTATAAGATCGACACAAATATGAGAACGGGCATTTGTTTTCTTTTTAAATCTATATAATATATAGTTTGTGCCCACCGGGTCAGTAGGGTTGGCCGATGGATTATGGCTATAGCGAATAATGATATGTGTATAAAGATGGACACAAATATGAGAACGGGCATTTGTTTTCTTTTTAAATCTATATAATATATAGTTTGTGTCCACCGGGTCATTAGGGTTGGCCGATGGATTATGGCTATAGCGAATAATGATATGTGTATAAAGATGGACACAAATATGAGAACGGGCATTTTTTCTTCTTTTTAAATCTATATAATATATAGTTTGTGTCCACCGGGTCAGTAGGGTTGGCCGATGGATTATGGCTATAGCGAATAATGATATGTGTATAAAGATGGACACAAATATGAGAAAGGGCATTTTTTTCCTTCTTTTTAATCGATGTCATATTTTGTGTCCACCGGGACATTAGGGTTGGCCGCCGCCACAGTTCGCACCGATATTTGCATTCGCTGCAGCTGGTTCAAGAGCGAGATGAAACGGACATGAAACGCCTTTATCATCTTTATTGTGACGTAACAATAGTGCAACAGATCACGTGGTGTAATCATGACAGTACTGTGCTAACATGTATTCGGACGCCCAATAATCTTATGTATGAATAAATGCGGAAATACGGTATATGAATATAGTATTGTATACGAGCATACATATTTCCAATCATAATATACGTTTCGAATCATTGATGTTGTATCTAAATATTTGCAATTATACATTATTTTCCAACGATACGATACTTATTGTTTCATCATGTCTATTCCAAATTATGATTTATTATAAACCCTCATAGCCATGATAGTTCGTTAAGATGTTTGATTAATGCATTTTAAGTTATCTTGCAATCATTAAAAATACATCTGTTTTAAATGAGACTAACCTCGACTAGCAATATTGTTTTGTTAAGCTCCTATTAATACTTTATCATAAGTAGTTAAATAATTATTGTAACAAACAAATGTTGATATTGAATTGCTACCGATTCATTAACTTCAATTTATACAAATTAAGTGTTATTCTTTTTCAATAATGCTCATTGTTATGTATGTTTATAACAGTCCTCTTGGATATATATATACTCCAAGGTACGTCTATATATATTCTCATTACTTTTAGTCATTAGCTGATGACAAATTGATTACAAATAATTCATTATTTCCTCTCCTTTTATCTGTTACCGAAAATATTGTATTTCCAGTATAATGTCTTCCGTGTAGCTGCATTCATTAATACCTTTCCATTATGAACTACACGTACAAGCCAATGTATTCTAATATATATTTATTCAACACAAATAATTGTTTCTTTTATGTTATTAAAGTGAGGCCTGTAAAGTGTCTAACTCCACGAAAATTACTTGGAGCTTCCTCGTTTCTCTTCTTCCGTGTTGTTTAGCTTATGGTAAGAGAAGAATAAAATATTATAGGGTTAGATTTTTTCAAATGCCCCTTTAGTATGACGATATCTATCATTCAGCTCAAAAGCGTTAACAAACGGTCATAAACCTCATAAACGTCCGTTGTAAAAGCTGACGCATATTTCCGCTTTTTTAACCAGGAAAGCATTTTTTTTTTTTCAATGAAACTTTCACACATCATTCGGACATATCTTACAATGATTTTGGTACAGGATTGAAGTCTCAAATGTCATTTTGGGCAATATCTGACACTTTACTGGCCTCACTTTAACTTTCCTGACAGTGAATTGGTAACAGCAAAGCAACGAGTGATCGTCATCGTTTTGATTACCACTTCAGTTGTACGATATCATAACTTTTCCATCGCATATCAAATATACACTGTCATAGGCGTAGGAGGCGGGGGGCTGGGGGCTGCAGCCCCCCACCCCTCCTCCCCCCATGAGTAGACCGTTGCCCCTACGCCCATGTACACTGTATTAATAGCTATATGCGTAAGGGTATTTTTTTAAACCCCAGTGGGGCTGATTCTGTTTGCCAAAATTGCTTCCAACAAAAATATTTTGCCCTTAAAAAGGAGCTGCTTTTGATTTTAAAATATTTAGAGTTTGCTTTAAAAATGATTTTATTTTTTGTGTGTGTGTGAATATGGGGCGATTTATTTGTCCGAATGTGAAGTGATTGAAGTGATTTTGTCCGAATATCAGTGTTCGCAAATGTGAAGCCAGCCGCCCCCATCCTCACCTCGTTCGCTTTTGCTTAATAGCGTGCAACTCCCCCCCCCCCCCCCCCCCCCCCTTCAGCTCAAATCATGGAAAAGCGACAAAATTAACCTTTCGACTGCGAGATACTGTAATCACCAAATGCTTCGTGCAGGATGACCCAGGGTCCAGTTGTGAGTTGGGTTATAAAGCTGGAGTGCATATTATACAGAAGTACTAGTACATGCAATCACGTACCAATTTCATGAGCATGAATTGACTTAATTTTCGGAATAGATTGCATCGATCGAAGGTTCATCTTGAACTATGCTAGTTTTGAATCAGCATGTGTACATCGATGATAAACTTTGGTGTTGCCTGGCTTATACTAGAGTACCTACTAGCCGGGGGGGAAAGGCATTTTTATATTTTTTAAATTATATTTTTGGGGTGGGGGTGGGTAACTAAATAGGGGAGGAGGGTAAGGATCTCGAGTTTAATTGCAGCCTGTTCCCCAAAACTAAATTGTTTAATATATTTCGTTAGTTTTAATTTAATCCAGCAGAGAACGATGACGGGGAAAAACGTTATATCCCACGTTAAACAAGTACCCCCACCTCCTCCCCCCCCCCCTTGCCCGTATCCCTTTTGCTATTTCGCTCAGTATAGAACCCTTCACCCCATACCAGGCTGGGCTTGCTAAAGCGAGAGAGTCAAACCAGCATGTAATGTCTCTAACCCTCTCGATCCCCCTTATCAATGCAGAAGCTATATAAGGTCAACCGAAGAGGGGCATGATGGGGGTGGGCTGAGGGGCGCTGCCCTGCAATGGTGGTAGCAGCCTTTTCGAGAAAAGTCAAATAGATATTATAATAAAGGATGTATTAATGTAGTATTTGTATATCTATTTATATGTGTTTATGCATTAATTAAGTAATGAATATATTTATTTAGGGTTCTATTGATGTATGTATTTATCTATTTTATAGAATTAATTATTTACTTTTTGTAATATTAATTTGTCCATTAATTTAAATTAACCCCACCTCCCTCCAAGCAGTGAAGGGACATTAACCTACAGGGGGTATCATACCGGCCAATCGACCCCCTCCCCCCCCCCCGCCCCGGCCCCCGCCCCCGCCCCAAACCGCTACTAACATGGCTTATCTTCAATCTACCCGCGTGCTTTATTCGGAAATGTATTCAGGACGTAAACTTGAGGGAGAATTAACGTCACGTACAATTAAATGCCAAACGATCGACATCAGCATGTAAACAATGTACATGTTTTTTTGTCGGCACGCATCAAGAAATGTTAGAACCAAAATACCCTCCTCCCAAACAAATTGCCGATGCATTTTCTTACTCATCCGCATAACAAAAGAACATCACCAACTTAGCATGCAAGAAAGGGCAACACTGCCGTATATATATATATATTATATATATATGTTTTATTTATTTCTACGTTTTGTGTAGCCTATACACATACCTGGAAGAGAATCTCAAAACGCAAATTGATTGAAAATATGAAAATGGATGCCATCAAGAGGGGGAAAGGGAAATAGAAGATAGTCTGATAGTGCTATGTGTTTTCCGGTATGACAATTTTTGGGCGCCGATCGCGCAAATTGGGAGGCAAATTGGCGTTTTATTACGAATCGTTCTTATCAGAGCAAGTCAGGATAGAGTGCACACGATGACGTCACATAATAGTCTCACATCATAAAGCGGGGTCGGGTTCTTAGTCTTATTTGTCGATGGAATTTGGCGGTTTCACCCGCCGCTGTCCATTTTCCTTTCCCCGTGAAATTACAAGAGGGATTTTGTCCATAATGTGCGCTATTTCGAGACGAACATGTCAATTTTCCAAAATATAGTAAATTGTTGGGACACTATTATAATACAGCTTGATTTAAGCCTCTTTGGTTCGTAAGAACCACGCGCGCGACATACAGTCCGCTCAATTTTCGAACACCATTATGGTATGAAATTGAAGGTGACTAACGCATCTTCTATCTAATCTGTATCTTATACGCTGCATTTTACTACCGTACTGGCTGTATACGAACTTACAATAGTCTATCCTTTACAATTTACTTATTGACCTCGACTAAAAAGTTGACGAATAGCTGCCAGGCGGAAAACGGGTCAGAAGTGCATTAAACTCAATTTCATCTGCAAGGTAGAATCGTGTCCGTTGGTAAAACAGTAGGTAAGGGCTACACCCTTCCCCCTCCCCCTTCCTCCTTGAGTGGTACACCGTTTTGGTGATTTCTTTGGGGGAGAATAACATTTTTTTTTTAAATACGTTATTACTAATTTATTTTATTTGTGACACAGGCTACCCTCTTCCCACAATAAATAAATACAAGCATATTATTATGATTGCTGCCACTGGATTGGCTGACCATATTTAGATTATACATCTGCTCCGTTTACATAACAATGAGCTTAAACCAAATATGACTCATATTGTTATTTAGAATTGAACTAAAACCGGAAGTGTGACGTTTCATGAAGAAAAACAAACATTTCAATTTATTATGACGTTATTTGACATTCGTATGTCGCATGTCTTAATATTACTGTTTTATCTCGCCAGTCATTTGTTCTCCTTCTTTCAATAATTTTTATAATTTTCTAAACGGTTTTCTTTATTGATAATAGATATTAGCGTTTGTATAATCTCTGTTTTTGTTTGATTTGACTTCGTGAATGTGCATTTTTATGTATAACTCATTGGTAAAATAGTTCCTGGGTGTCCTGCCCTGTCCTGCCCCGTTTTCCATATTGATAATAAACATTATTGTATGTAATCTCTGTTTTGTTAGATTTTACTTGAAGTAAATGTCATTCACGAAGTTCGTGAATGTACTCTTTGGTAAAATAGTTACTGAAAGTCCTGCTCTGTTTGAATAATACCATAGAGCTGTATAGCTTTCTTAAAATACAACTCTATTAAATAATACTACTAATAATGTAATAATAACAACAACAACAATACTAATAGTAATACTAATTGGCATTTTCTAGAGATTCAGGTGCTTGCTACCACGACGCTTCTGACGTGCGTTTGTAATTATTATGTAACTTTTCTACTAAATAGAGAATACGAAATGCGCTTCCTCATTAGCATTGGTCGTTTAATATATAATATCATTTTGTTGTTGTATTTAGTTTATTGCAGTTCAGTTTGATTTTTTGTCCAAGAAATGTCAATAATTGAATATTGTGGATAACTAATAGAGTTTACGCTTGTAAAGTTAGGTCAACTAAAGATAATGGAAAATCAAATCATACAATAGATAATGTGTCTTTGTGGCTTGAAGGTCAGAACACCGGTTTAGCAATCTAGAGGTCTTAGGTTCGATTCCCCGACGAACCAAACGTTTTCTGGGCTCATTTTTATGATTAGATGTGTACAGAAATGGAGAGATCCAAAAAAAAAAATTAAGGCGTGTATATTGACTGTTGGTTATTTGTGTGTTTTCTTCGACTATATTTAGACTGAAATGGAATATTTAAAATGGTTCGACATGTTTTATACTCGTTGATAATTAAACAAAGGTCACCATTTCAATTGCTTTGGTGGTGTTGACCGAATCGTGTGCGTCATGGTAGTCCTTCCAAAATAGAAACAAAAATAACAGTATTTTTGTTACATTATTATTGTCTACCAAGGATCTCCGTCGGTTTGTTTGTTGGTTTGTATGTTGGTTATTTCGTTTGACAAACGCGCCCGATCAGTGGAAAACGGGTTTCTGTGTAACAATCATGATGAACGACAATAAACTTCAATTCGTATCAATTAATTAAGTTATTATTCTTTTACGTCTGGGATTGCCTTTTATCATCACCATCCGAAAGACAAGGTCTAGGTTGCATTAGAAACATGATGTTTCTTGATGGCGTGGAAGGTATATAAGTTTACAGATGTGTGTATGGAGTGATATATGGTTTGCAAAGAAACATAATATGCATGCATGTGCCATAATTTTAGGTAACAGGGTTAAGTGTTATACATTTTACTTTTGAACTGCGTTGATTTCTTTTTCAATTTAAAGGTACACTTGAGTATTGGTACTTCCCGAATTGCCCCTTTACACTAAATTGGTTGGTTTTAATTACTTTTGAAAGTTCATTGAATAAAACATGTGAAATGAGAATTATTCCCTTTTGAATGCTCTCATAGTTGTAAAATTTGTAAAATAGACAAAAAATGCTTATAGACTTCTTTGAGAAAAAAAAAAAAAGTTTTTAAATAGTTGTTGAAGATATCTCTATTTAATCATTATTTAAAACAAAACATCACATGCACAATTTTGTATGAAAAATGGTTAAAACCAATGAGTTTTTAGAAAGCGCCCTCTTGAGTTGTAACGGCTCTTTTTGTATGATAACAGAGTTTTTACTTAGTCGTTTGTAATTGTGTATACCTTTCGAGCATGGTGGAGTTATAACTATTAGTTTGTATCGCAATGGTGCAGGTTTTGGTTACTCAAATTAAGTTTGTCCAAAACTCAACTATCCCTTTAAAGTGTTATTGATCTATAATTTATAGTTTTATTGATCAAAATAAGAGATGGTATCTGATTGGCTCACCAGTTGTTGTTGTTGTTGTTCTTTTAAGTTTATTGGCGTTCTTCATTCATTTTGAATATTTACGCCAGACTCGTTGCCATGACAGCCACAATTCATGCACTTGATAATTATTATTGTACTTGACGTAAAACCCTTGGTATATAATAGATAAACAGATTAAAAGACTATTGTACAAGTTGTAGTCAATCGCCCTCTAACGGTCATATATCTCGATGTCCTTTCCTCGTAAAGTAGAATTTCGTTGCGAAGTGCAATATTTACCATAATTTTAGTCAATTTGAGATACTTTTCGTTTAGAGCTGCTGATATATGAATGACGTAATCAGAACATGTGCCAGTATTTGAATCATATGTTCTAAAATGTATGTATATATTTATATATATTAATAATTTAATGGACAAATTATAATTTGAAAGGCATCATTTTGTACACACTGGCGGCTATACTTCGATTTGCTCATCTAAGTTAATTTGATATAATTTTGTATCGAAAGTCTTCTGATTCAATAGTCGTTATCATGAAAATATACTTAAATTTAAATTTGCCTTTCACATGTAACGGGAAGATTGGCCTACCTTTGAAATATTATAAAGTAATAACGAGTTGTACGCACAGGAAATAAGAAAACACGGGTTATCATCGTTCCTTTACTTATACATGTATTATTTTACATACTTTGTCTAATTTTCATGGTAGTTTAAAAATCTGAATTCCAGTGAAAAGACATTTGCCCTTCGAGTAAAATGAAATAGTTACCACCATATTTTAATAATAATAGTATTATATAAGACTCTTCAATATACTGGTACGTGATATCAAAGCCATGTTTCTCTTTTGGCTGATCTCTTGTGTCATGGTTAAGCATCACCACAGCAGCGGATCATCGAAATGCATTGCTTCAAATTAAATGAAATACGGAATAAAAATTACAATGGCATTAATGTGTCTCCTCTTCACATTGAAGCCACATTGAATCATGCTTATCGGTCACTAATGTTTTCTTTTTCCTGTTCAATTCACAGATCTGACGTCAGTCAAGTGGATGCCCTATACACAAGCATTTTCTCTGGGAATAATAATAATTGACTTTCACAGCTGCCTTGGACGCTAGAGGTACACAGCCAACGTATACAGCGGTAAGCTATCGGAATTATTCATGTCCTTATTAAAGGGATATTTGAGTTTTGGTAGAGAGGGCGCTACACACAATAAATTTTGTGTGAGATAATGAAAAACTGAGTGTCAAATTTGAAAGAGCATAACATTTTAATGGCAGAATAAACTTTATTTGATCAAAACTCGGTTCAGAAACGGCTGAAATATCCATTAAAATGCTTCCTCTTTTCAAAAATCTTCAAAAGAGGTTTTTAGATAGTTGTTGATTATCTCTCTATCTAATCACTATTTCAACAAAACATCACATGCACAATATTTTATTTTAAAAGGTTTAAACAAATTCGTTTTTTGAAAGCGCCCTCTTTCGTTTAAACAGCTCTTTTTAAAAATGATAACAGGCATTTTATTTAGTCGTTTGTAATGTTTGTATTCCTTTTGAGCATGGTGGAGTTATAACTATTAGTTTGTAGTGTAATGGTGCAGGTTTTGGTTACTAAAATTCAGTTTACCTAAAACTGTACTCTCTCTACCAGAACTCAACTATCCCTTTAACCTTCTCATTAAAGTGATCCATTAACTTTGTACAATTTCAACCAAAATCACTGAGAGCTTTCACACTTCCGACCTTTTACCTTGTCGTTTGGCTTATGGTAACAGCATGAACAGAAGAATGAAATGGGTTTTGATTTTTCAAATGTCTCCATAATTATGCATATATTTGAGATTGAATTTGAGAGCCTCTATATAGACGGTTTCCGACCGTAGTCAAGAGTATCTGAATTCGGATACTCAATCGTCCGTAGTACCCGAATTCGGATACGTCAGGCGAATGAAATTCTATGAAATTCTTACATATCATTCTCAAGAATCTTACAAATAATGAAATTGGTATATTATTGAAGTCTCAAACACTATTTTGGGGGAAAATATAAAGTTAATGGATCACTTCAACTTTGGTCAAATTAAACCCAAATCGCTTGAGGCTAAATACATGTCGGCCATGCACCTTGTTGTTCGGCTTACGATAACAGGAGTATTAAATTAACTTTGATTTGTCATGTATATCCCTAATTTTGGAGATATTTATGATTGAACGAAATGCGTTCCGCGGGAACGCTATTTTATTTCTTCACGAATTTCAGTCGGGAACAATCGGCAGTCGGTGAGTTGGCGGCCGTTAACACGAGAGGGCGCCCTCCAGACACCTACAGTTCCAACAATGTTTGTTTCTAAATATTTGAACGTGATATTTCGTTCAAATTATTAGTCAATCATATTGAGAGATCATGAAGAAAAAAACATTCAAAAACCATTTGGGTATATTTTCAAAAATGTGTAGGATTTTTAGATATTTTCTAAAATTATTGAATAAAAGTTGGTCCCCTTCATTGATTCCGATCGGATTATTTAAAGATATTTCAGCTGTTCAGTTCTGAACCGATTTTATTGAAACGGCGTTGATTCTGTCTTTAAATTTGTGTGCTCCTTTCAATTTTACACTTAGTTGTTCATTATCTCACTCACAAACAATTTTGTTCGAAGCGCCCTCTAAACCAAAAACTTAACTATCCCTTTAAATTTAAATTATACGTGATTTGTTCATAAGCTTATCTAAATTACTAGTTAAGAAGAGGAGTGGTTATTTGTTTGATACATATTTCATTAGTTTAGAGTGAGTATTTTTTGTATAAATGTTATCATTTAACAGTGTCCCGGAACAGTGTTTGTTACATGTAACTTTAATATTTTATCAAAATCCCACATTGATCATGACTGTATATAACGTACCAAATGATGGCGCTGTGCATAAATGAGAAATGACTTGTGCAGTTACACAAAGCAATACATCAAGTTGAGCCTACATACTTCGCACCAATCAAAACTCACCATAGTTGCGTGTGTATAAATGCGTATAATAAGTAAGTGATAAGTTTTAAAAGTACAATAAAGTCCCCGGATACGTATGTTGTTGTATTGTTAATACAGAATATTACTATCAACATGTATTTTCATGTGTTTCTAAAAGGTTCTCTCATCTGCAATTTGCCGTTAGTTTGGTCTTGAAAATAAACTAAATTTGGAACTGCCAGCACATTATTCCGAGGAAAAAAAAGTCCTTTTTTACTCAAAATAACTTTAATGGTCCCTCGCTAAAGGTCTCTAGTAACCTTTTTGTTGACATGTTCAAATATCGAACAACGATCCAGTTTGTATATTTAGGTAATCTGATTTTCCCACTGGATGATGTGTGAAAATTCCATGGTAAATGAATACTCATATGACCGAGTAATGAGTGAAAAAGCAAAGTGATATTTGATAACTCATTGCACTATAGAACCGCTAGAGTTCCAAGTAAGTTTTTGAGGATGTTGACAATATTACTAGATCCCTTTAAACATCAAAGAACGACACCTGACTATTGTATCAGAAATGCTTTGTGTATGTTACACCTTGGAGAATGGTCTAGATAATAAAAGAAGAGCTCAGTTCCAAAAGGCGCTAAAGCCACTTTCCATACAAAATTTAGTTAACGATATATCTACATTTATAAGCTACGTAGCTATCTAGGAATCCACATTTACGAAAAAATTACTCACTCAAAATCAAAATATAGAAAAATCAATTTTCATATTCCCATAGGCACGTGTACGAAGTTGGGCAAAGAAACCTGTTTTCCTCGAAAGTTGAAAAAGTGGATATAGCGCCTTTTGCATGTTTTGGAAGAAAGCTCTATGTTTAAAGTCACGATTAGAGTGTTTCCATATGATAAATTGTCCAACAGATATTATTACAATAATCATAATTATCGAATAATAATTATGTCGTTGCTGTTGTATTTAATTAACATTTTCCATATTTCATTTTAAAATGTGTATTGTCATTAGAGTATCTTCATAAAACATATGCGTCCTGGATTATCCAGGACATTATATTACTGGTGACCGGTTATACTATTATTGCTGAAATGCCAAGTGGCCTATTGTCCCAATGGGTCCACAGGTGCAAATCGGTTTAACTGGTTACTGTTCGTTTCGGTCTTTTTAGCCCAGTTGTGCCACTGATGAGAATTCGGGCCTTAATGTCTACATTTCTTGCAGAACCATGTAAACTTTGGGGATGATCTCCATATCTTTTCAATTCCACATAATCCGTTGCATAGTTATGCGAATTGTTACCGTCTAAACAATTATTGACGTTGTCACGATTTGATTGCTACCTAAGTGTGGATTTCATGCCGTTGTATTTTTACAACTTTATTCATATTTAATACCTCCTTGAACCAATAAGGTCGAGAAGGATAACGTCGGAATGAACAATACGCACGCAGTGACAAAAGATCATTGTACAAATTTCACACTTACGTAAGTTTTTCAAATTATTCCGAATGCAAAAAGTGTGTCACAGTTCGTCCGTCTGGTGAGACATTAAAGCATTCGGTCACACATCACCGAATAGCGTAAACGGATGCCCGACGGAGAGTAACATTTTCAATCCATTCGTCTCCGTTCGCATGCGTTTCTTGTACGTTGTTCCATCCGGCGGAATGTGTTGTGCATGAGGCAATGGAGATGACTTTCACCACCGTATAATTTTAAAAGGTCGTTTTTACTTTGGAAACCCCACAGACAGTTCAGAATATTTTGTATTGATGTTGTTTAGGGGACCTCTCTGAAATGAATTGCACAGAAAAATCCCATGTTGCAATTTGTTTGAGGTCAAGGTGCTATTTTGACTGGACTAATTTTGTGCACACAAATTTACGAATGACGGAAGGGAAGGTGGGGCCTGTATGTCAGTATTCTTCCCTGCTATCCCCCCCCCCCCCCCCCCTCCCTAAGTTATACACGGTTACCTACTCCTCAAATCTGGGCAAACGTGTCTGAATTTCGGGGGCGAACACATTTAAAGGGATAGTATATACAGTTCTAGTCAAAATGAATTTTTAGTAATCAAAACTTCCACCATATCATTACAAAAGTTCTATTAATTATAACTCCACCGTGCCCGAAAGGTGGAAAAACTTACAAACGGCTAAGTCAGGAGTCTGTTATCATTCAAAAAGAGCCCTTAAAACGCAAGAGGGCGCTCTCTTAAAATATATTGGTTTGAACCATTTCTCATGAAAAATTGCGAATGTGATATTTTATTTAAATATTTATTCAATAGAGAGATCCTCAACAACTATTTAAAATCCTCTTAGGTATAATTTTTGAGACAAAAATGTAGGCATTATATCAATATTTTTTCTTAAATTATCGAATTAATGTGAGTCCCACAGTTATTCCAATCGGATATAATTATGTATTGATATTTCTGCTGTTTCTGTGCCGATTTTGATTTTGATTTATCTTTATAATCACGCCCCCTCTAAACCAAAACTAAACTATCCCTTTAAATTGTCGGTAAAACAATATAGTTACACAAAGAGCATGAACATGAGGGGGTTTTCGGGCAGGCTGTCGTAATGATTATCAGTCTGGGGCAGCAAGTAAGATGTAAGAAACAGGATCACAGTCGGGCAACACAATATATAGAAACACGCTAAACATAGCCCGTTTGCCCATGCCCACAATTGATGCATGACTTTATGAGGGCTATGATGTGACATCATTATCTTATACTCAATGTTTGTTTCAACTTTTAAGAAATCCTACTCCTCCGTCCTGACACTTGAACAATGACTTTATGTTGACATAAGATTCCAAATAGGTGTGATGTTGCGGATAATATTTTGCCATTCGACATGTTCGAAGAAGACGAGTCCAAAAATATATACATTCTTGGTGTCATGGCTCTATATGCCCTGTTGTCGAACGATGTGTTGGCTTAAGGTTAATATGATTACGACCTCGCAGTTGGGATTTTAAAGAACGAAACAAAAAAAAGAAAGTATGACGCAAGTTTAATGCGGGTGTTGTCGTGATAACAGCATTACATCGTCATCCCTGTATCTGTTTGGCATCATATATTCCATACTAAGTCCACCGATAGTACATCTTTGCCCCCAGGCGAAAGGGCCAATTAATGTTGGTAAGCGTCCATTAATATCATATTTTGCTCTTGTTCACCCCCCAGGCACAGCTGTTGGCCGCCACCACATCGTTCCGCTTTTGGAGTCGCGAACCCACCGACCCACCCCATCGTGGTTGTCTTTTTTTTTTGTGGAAAGAGCGAACTGGCAACGGAGGGAACTTTCTTATATCTTGTCTTCAATCGTGACGACTTGGCGTATTTTCCAAATTGCCCTTGTCCGAGACGCCTTCAAGTCTAGCTGGCAGACGAAAATTGGACTACTCGATGTATTTCGCGGTCTAGTTGGGACAATTTGCGAGCCCCTTTTCTTCTTCTGAGAGAGAAATCGAGAGATAAATTGACTCGACCATGGAGAATGATCCTAACACATTTTCGATTCGGCTGTCGAAGCGACCCCCTCACGGCCTTGGTTTTCTCGTGCGAAAACGAAAGTGCAATCCACCTGTTCTGATCTCGGATTTGATATCGGGGGGTGTTGCCGAAACCTCGGGCTTAGTTCGGATAGGGGACATACTGATAGCTGTCAACGGCGTTCAACTAACTGACGTGCCTTACAACACAGCGCTCGAGGTCCTCCGCAGCGTCCCGATGGACACGCCTTGCGTGATCGTGCTCAAGGGGCCGGACGGGTATCGTACGCGGCTGGAGAACGTCATGTCTCCGGACGGGAGCGTGAACATCGTGCGGATATCGGAGACGGAGCAGACGGAGGAGACGATGAACAACAAAACGACATCGCCTGGGATGGGGCCTAAAAAGCAGCGGCGGTCGAGTCGCGATAGCTCTCGCAGCCCGACGCGAGGGCCATCGTCGACGTGGCCGCGAAACGCGCACTACGATGGCAACGTGTACACCCAAGCCCAGCTCCACAACGGTATGATCGTGCATGGTAGTCATCAACCACCTCGACCTCGAACTCATACCCCGGAGAACAGTCCGTATCGGTATTCGAGTCCCGCGCGGAAATCACGCCGGGACAATAGTCGATCCCCAGCCCGTGGAAGTCTACCCACCAGCCCCGTTAGGAATTTTAGCTACCGTGAACCATCCCCGTGCTGTTGTAACCGCCATGGCATCCCCGGCCCCGACTACCAGAACGTGTTTGCCTGGAACGGCACGTACCCCCGCGATGTATACCAGATGAAGATAATGCAGCAGCAGCAGCAACAGCAGCAGCAGCAGCAGCGAGAATTGGATGAGTATTACTACGACAGCCCCCGTACCTCCGTGGACTACGACCTCGACAGCGACCGCGCACGGGGGCAGGGGATGTCCCTGATCGAAGAGTCGAACGAGTACTCGACGGAGAGCAAGGCCATTCAGTGTCCCGAGCGCATCATCACAGTGCGCAGCCCCGGATTCGCTTCACCGAACATGGACAATAGAGAAATCTACGTCAACTTTGCCAACGAGTCACGTGACTGGCAGCCGCAGCGGAATAATGAGGTCATGGGCGAGACGAGGCGGGACCCGGCCGGGGAACAGCGGGGCGGGATTAGTCACACCGATCGTCAGGAGTTCAGTCAACAAACACCGCCAGAGGAGGGTACAGCACTGCGACAGCTTAGCGCCAATCGACTGAAAGAGCCACTTGTTAACGGGTTCAACTCGCTTGACCACTCGCAGCAGAAACCGAACGGAACGCTAGTCAACGGCGATCTCAAGATGGGGACTGGTTGCTCCACCAACGGGAGGCCCAACATCACGGAGGGCATCAAGCACGCCGGAAGCTACTCCGTCAAGAACGGCACGTCTTCGTCATCGTCGACGGCCAAAATCGACGTCAACGGGAAATCCGGACCGGTTTTACCCGAGCCAAAACGATCAGCGACCACCAGCACGAACACCACCGAGATTTCGATTCAGACGGAACCAGAACTACCTGCTGAACCTTCGTCTGTTCAGGATCAGGAAGCGTTGAATAACCAGAAGAATGCCACGACGACATCGGCGGCGGCGGCGGCGGCGGCGACGTCGGCACCGCAGACCAAGGAGAACGGGGAGACGCCCCCGCCCCCTAACGGCCCCATACATGCCGGACCCGTGTGCCCCTTCACCAAGAAACAGGCCAAGTACATTCGACTCTACAACGTCGAGAACGGGTCGCAGATGACGGACACTTTGCACCAGAAAAGTTTTACGGTAAGTTTTGACGAACTTTTTTATCCTTATTATATTTGTATCAACTTTAGCCAAACTATGTAATGAACTTTAATAACATTTAAGTGGTGTTTTATGTAATATAGGTTTAGTGTTGTTGTTGTTGCTTTTCGTATTTCGATATGTTGTGTGTGTTTGTGTTATCTCATTAATTGGATTCACTTTACATATATATTTGTTATTTGTCTTTTTATGTAATGTCGTACTTTCTGATATTTGATTTATTAGATAACTTTCAACACAATGTCTGAATAATAATGTGTATTTCATTAGCAAATTTCGCAGCAAATGCCGATTCGAACGTGGTTTACATTGTAAAAGACACCATACATATTTTCACATACAAATTGAATTAGTAATTGAACGATTGCTTAAAATTGGTAAGCACAAATAATTACATTCTTTAACCGACGCTAATCAGAATTATAAAATTCATTTAATTGCAGCAACCAAAACGAACTTTAAATAATGAAAACATTATCAGTTGTTGATTATCTCTCTATCTAATCACTATTTCAACAAAAAATCACAAGTTCTTGCCTAAGTCAGGAAGTTATTAAGTGTTTAGGAAGTGCAAAATTGGTATTCCAATACGTTGACTTAGGAAGATATTAATGCAAATTAGTAAGGTCTCTGTTGACATGGTTGAGTGTGGCCAAGTGTCAAGTCAAGTGCACTTGTTTCACTAAACTCTAAAATCGGTTTTATCAATGATTTTAGTGGTAAAGAAGATGCTAAAATCGATTTTAGTGTTTAGTGAAACACCCTACAGATGACATGTACATAAGTGCACTTGACGCTTGGCCACACTTATAAACCCCTCAGAAAAAGTTCCGAAATTCAAGTCTCAGCGTTCGTATGATCTCTATTGTTACTATTTTATACCAAATGTATGTGATTGATATCTCTGGAAAGCCTGTCTAATGCCCCCAGCCATTAATGGGTAATGATAATAATTGTATTTATTCTACAAACACGATGACACATTCGCAGCTACAAGCTGAATAGCAGTGGCATGTACAATAATAGAAATGCAATAATATTTACAAACATTAAAGAAAGCTAGGTCGAAATTTCGAGGTATAAAGAATTTTCGTTGATATACATACAACAATTAAGACAGAGGTAATACTAACACGTGCAATCATGGCATGTGCATTTTCACCCGAATATATGGGGACAAGTCAAGTTTTGAAATATTGCAAAATGCAATGTTAATTGTATGGCCGCCTCAACACCATTCATAACACATCCATGACAACCCATCCTCTAAACAAATTGAGAATTCACATTGACAATAACATTGCATTTTTCAACCTCTTACTTTTGACATGGCTCCATATTCTCGGTCAAGTATTTTGTGGGGGTGTCGGTGAAGAATTTTCGAGGGGGGTGTCGATGAAGATTTTTTCAAGAGGGGGTACCGGTGAAGACTCTTTCGAAGGGGGTGGGGGGAGGGATGTTGGTGAAGAATCTCGAAGGGGGGGGGGGGGTGTCTGTGAAGATTTGTTTGAGAGGGGGTACCAGTGAAGATTCTTTCGGTTTCGGTGAAGAATTTGTGAGGGGAGTGGGTGTCCATGAATATTTTTTGAGTGGGGGGGGGGGGGGGTAGTTATTTCCTCAACCAACATTTTTGAGGGGTCGGGTTGTCGGTCAAGTATTTCGAGTGGAGGGGGGGGGGGGTTGTCGGTGAATAATTTTCGAGGGAGAGTGTCGGTGAAGAATTTGTAAGGGGGTGGGTGTCCGTGAATATTTTTTGAGTGGGGGTTGGGGGGGGGGGGGGGGTTGAACCCCCGAAACAACCCTTTTTCATCAAAGGGGGATTTTAACTACCCCCCCCCCCCCCCGGGTACGCATATGCCTGTGAATATGAGATTGAATCAACACCGGGGAGGGGGCGGGGGTGTCGATGAAGAATCTTGAAGGGGGGTGTCTGTGAAGATTTTTCGAGGGGGGGGGGGGGGGGGGTTGTCGGTGAAGTATTTTCGAGGGGGCTGTCAGTGAAGATTTGTCGAGAGGGTGTACCAGTGAAGATTCTTTCGAAGGGGGGGGGGGGGGGTTGGGGGGGTTATTTCGTCAAACAACATTTTTGAGGAGCCGGGTGTCGGTCAAGTGTTTCAACGGGTTCCAACGTGTAGGAGTAGATTTTTCGAGGGGGGGGGGGGGTGGATTTCGGTGAAAACTTTTTGCGGGGAGGGGGTGTCGGTGAAGATTTTTTCGAGAGGGGGTACTGGTGAAGATTCTTTCAAAGCGGGGGGGGGGGGGGTGTCCGTGAATATGTTTTTGAGGGGGGGAACCCCCCAAAACAGCCCTTTTTCATCAAAGTGGGATTTGAACCCCCCCCCCCCCCCCCGTGTACGCATATGCCTGTGAATATGAGATTGTATTTTTAATTATACACTGATTAAATCATATCATAACCATACAAACAGAGATTCCATTAATTGACCAAATGTTTTTTACAGGACAGATACACAAAATAACGAAATACAAAAATACAACATACAACATTATCTTACTCAAAGATCTGGTGACGGGTAATTTGCTAGTAATTACAAAAGGGGTATCATTGTAATGGGGAATAAACGGGCTTTAATTTGTCACTGACAAGTCCGTTTATTCCCCATTACAATTAAGTTCCGCTATTCAAGTTTGAGCGTGTTCTTTGTTGTTGTATCTTTCTTGTTATTAACCTATCATACTTAAAGTATGATAAATTAATAACAAGAAAGATATAATAATTAAAAAAACACGCTCAATCCTGAATAGCGGAACTTTGTTGAGGGTTCAATAGTGTTCAAACATTATATGAAACTGATTAGAAATACTATATCAAATAAGAGAAAAGGAGCAGAGAAAATGGGCTTTGGTGGGAATCGAACCCGAGACCTCCGGAGACAGGTGCTCAACCATCGAGCCACAAGGACCCAACTTCATTGGCTTAGACCAGGTTTGTTACCGCTTCTAACTACTACTATTACGAACAATGAAGATGGTTTCATAGGAAGTTCCCCCATTCAAGGGTCGCCGTGGCTCAATGGTTGAGCACCGGTCTAGCAATCCAGATGTCTTGGGTTCGATTCCCGGCGAAGCCCATTTTCTACATTAATTTGCATTTGTTTAGAATCAACCGTGGTAACAATGCAGAAGAAAGAAACAATACATTGCTTAAAGACAATACCTGTTAAATAAACAACATTAATTGGGGGAAATCAAAGAGGAATATAGAGATCCAATAATATTTAGTTTTCAGCTTTAGAATGTTAGTTACAACATCGAAATGTCTTTGACCGACATGAGCAAGGTAATATATCAATCATAAACGGAAAATTACATTTCTATCACGCTGCACTTGATTCAACAAAGAAACTGGAACGCGAGTTCAAATGTAGTGTTTATTCAGATTACATTCGTACAATATCAACAAGAAGAAACGTAAGGCTTTTAATAATTGATCTTCTCAACAAAGATTAACATAAGTGCGCTTTATCAGTAATTACATCAATATTAATTACATTATAATTGTAATTGTTCGTATTATTATTATAGCAAATTACACTTGACATTTTGGCATGCATGTATGATGATAATCAAATTCAGATTATAAGACTCCTGGGGGTGTGTTTCACAAAGATTGAACTTAAGTTTGACCTTACACTTATGGAAAGCCGTATTAAAGTTTCTTTGTAAAATTGTTGGAATAGTTTTTTTAAGGCATATATCTTTCATTTCAATATTAGAACGCCATTTCGGGGTGTTGGTTCCCTTTAAGAAGATTTTTAATCTCAACGTACGCTGTAGAATATTGATTGATTGATTGATTGATTGATTGATTGATCGATTGATTGACTGATTGATTGATTGATTGATTGATTGATTGATTGATTGATTGATTGATTGATTGATTGATTCGTAAGCGAATGTCTAGTCAGAATTGTATACATATTTGAGTGTCTGAATTGTTAATATTTAAACACTATTGACTTGTTTTTTTTAGCAATTATTGAATCATTCATATAAATCAGATGAAAAGAAAGTGGAATATTACATCAGATCAACTTAATTGTCATATCGTAGTTCTAGAAAAGCCTCATCATGGAGGTAACAAATTGTCATTTATTTTCATTTGTTTAGGGAGCTGATCAGCACAATGAGTTTGCGTCAATTCTTGTTCCCCTTATTTGATAATGAAATGACTATGTTTCAAGTGATGGGTTGATTGACTGATTGATTTCTAGCCGAATGACTTGACAAAATTTGACAGATAGTTGAGTTGTCTGATGTGTTTAATTTATATTTTGAGAATGACATATAATAATTATATCAAAAAATCACTGAGGTATACGTACGTTGCCATTTTTTAACAAGAACGTTATTAAGAGAGCGCCATTATATTTGTGTTTGTATTAATTTGCTACAAAAATTCCAATATAATTGTGTAATCTATACGAATATCTCGAAATTCGATGTTAATAGAGTTGTTATGAACACGATTCGTTGACGTATTAACGACGATGGGGGACCGATGGGGGTAGACTGAGGTCTTTCTAGATCCGGCGTTTGTTTTATTTTAATAGTGACACCGAAATCGCCTTAATAATCAGTGCATTTACTGCCACTACTGCTGCATATTGTCACGGAATAGCCATGAAATAGCCCCATGTGCACAGAAATAACATTACGTGGCTCTTTTATGGCAAGGCTTTGATGGAACGTGTGGCTGCGACTTAGGGCGTGCAATATTAATATTTGCCTAAACATTCGATTATAAGCGCACGTTTCTATTTTTAAAGAACGTCCCTGATCCGGAATCCTGACAAATATGACGGCCATCAAGACCATGCATATGCATGGTGAAATTATGATGATGAATATGCATGATAATGAATAATTGAATGCCAATCGAAAGAGCAATGTACTTTCTCATGATGTATTTGTATAAGGGTATACTGGTTGTTCCCATGCCTGTATCTTCTGCTTTAAATTGAATATAATCTTGGGACAATCTTTGAAAATTCATGTCAGTTTGCAAACACAATCATTATAAACAATATGGTATGAAACAATTACGCCGCTCCCATCACATTTGGCCGCCGTAAAAACGAGTGATAATTTGGGTACGTTTACAGAAGGATTTTGTGGGATCCAAGGGGCCTAAAATGCCAAGTCAGGTATCAAATTAAATATTTGTTTACCCTCTAAATAAAATAAAAAGAGTCAAAAGCCTTAGTTTCATTGTCCTTTACACTAATAAATGTTTGTAGTTCCGGAACCAGTATTGGATCCATAAAGATATTTCATTGGAACATGCATTGAGAACTTTCGGGGCGTGTCAACGTACAGGCACAATTAAAAACAAATCATGGTATGAGACAATTATTTACCCAAAATTAAAGAAATTTATAACAAGCCTTGAATTTTGGCAAGAACAAAGAACGGTTAACAAGTTTCAGTTCGTTACAGTGATGCACGTAAAATTGGATCCATAAAGATCTTTCATTTGAACATTGGGAACTTTAAGAGCGTGTCAACTTACAGGCACAATAAAAAAAAATAAAAAAATCATGGTATGAGACAATTACCAAAATTAAAGAAATTCATAACAAGCCTTGAATTTTGGCAGGAACAAAGAACGGTTAACAAGTTTCAGTTCGTTACAGTGATGCACGTAAAATTGGATCCATAGAGATCTTTCATTGGAATATTGGGAACTTTCGGAGCGTGTCAACTTGCAGACACAATAAAAAAATTAAAAAACTCATGGTATGAGACAATTACCAAAATTAAAGAAATTCATAACAAGCCTTGAATTTTGGCAAGAACAAAGAATGGTTAACAAGTTTCAGTTCTTTACAGTGATGCACGTAAAATTGGATCCATAAAGATCTTTCATTGGAATATTGGGAACTTTCGGAGCGTGTCAACTTGCAGACACAATTTAAACAAAAATCATGGTATGAGACAATAATTATTAAAGGGATCTAGTAACTTTGTTGACATGTGCAATGGTTGATGCAATGTATATTGTTATCTCATATGTCCACAGGGTATTGTGTGAAAATTTCAAGTCAAATGGACATTGTATGGCCAAGTAATGAGCGAAAATACAAAGTGATATTCAGTAACTCACTGCACTCACTTTGTACACGGAAGAAAAACTCCGGGCCGCCCGGAGTTTTTCTTATCTGAATACTTCAATCATACATATCTTTGTAACGGAAGGGAAATTTGAAAAACCGAAACCTGTCCCATGATTTTATTGTTACGAATACAACAAGGTATCAGGGAACCGCTAGAATTAAAATTTTATTTTGAGGATTTGGACAATGTTACTAAGTCCCTTTAATTACTAAAAATACAGAAACTCATAACAAATCCTAGAAATTTGGCAACAAAGAACGAAACATTTTGCATGTGCTTGCCAAATGTCGGTTATAAACTAATATGAAGTTCAGGTAAACAAGTTTCAGTTTCACATCGATGCGCGTAGAATTTGATGCATTTGTATGCACTGAAAGAATAGATCTTTTTTTGGAGAAAAAATGGTAACTTTGGGTAATAAATTTGAGCTAGCGAATATCAGTTCCCATTTTCGCTCATTACTCGGTCATTATGATATTCATCTACCATAAAATGTTCACACATCACTCAGTGGACATATCAGATCACACATATACCAAGGAGGTACTAGGCTCTTGCATATACTAATTGTATCAACCATTTGCTAGTTTGTGCACATGTTAACAGTTAAAGGTTTCTAGATCCCTTTAACGCTGCACCTCCTCTGATTTAGACATCAGCGCAATACGGTTAACCTTTAACGGTTGCTTGGTGACAACAGCATCAACAAGTTCAACATCATCTTGGAAACGGGCATGCGTTCGAGATGTTTCCCAAAACTGTTATTTACCTTTTTTTTTAAGTCCACTCTTGTTAGACACGTGATTTGAGGTAACTATTATATAAAGTGTAGGGCGGGGTACCATGGGTTGGTTAGTAATGTTGTCCTCTCTGTCGACCCCTTCACCCCCCCCCCCCCTCCAACAACAAACTATGTGCGGAGAACATGACAAAACTCAAAGAAATAAATACCAATTCGTGCTTCCTTGTTACAGCTCACACTGCCCGCCTCACAAAATCTATACCCCCCCCCCCCCCCCCCCCCCAATGTGCCCCTCGAATCGTGTGATCCCGGTTGTGCCACTGCGGTAGGCATTATACTAGGGAGAAGGATAACCAAACATACGAAGTTTGTTTTGGAGATTTCGGCAACAGATATGGGGATTCCTAATTGATGGGCTCGTATCTAGGTAGTAGCAAAGACAGAAGAATCATTAAACGTCTTTGGTAGTAATAGCTCTTCCTTACGTGATAACTAATTTGTAGTCTACTATACCCGTCGGATTGAAATGAAAACGGGTTTACATGCGGCTAAAAATTGTATTTTCAAGATTATTTCAATAATGTGTTTATTTATCCAGAAACGGACAATTTTGTTTGCACAATCACATAATAAAACACAATGTGTAATAAATATGAATATATATGAATACACACACTCACTAAATGTTTTGTTTAATTAAGGCCAGCTAAAGAGATATGCCCTTTTAACGTAATAACGTATTAGCTTATATAAATAACCATTTTATGTAATGGCTTAAACATAAGTATTGACACGATACGGTTGATTGATCACTTATCTGCTTGGTGTAATAATTTGTTTACAAACAATAACAATCGTGTATAATATTTTTTAAAAGAAAACGGATGTCAGCAACTTATCCACTATAATAAGAAAGTGTGAGAGTCAGAGGGGCCTTAGTCCTGGGCCCCGTGGCACAAAGAGATGCAATCGATTGTAAGTTACAATTGATTGAAATTGTAAATCAAGACATTTACGGGGTTCAACCAATCAGATTTGCGCATTCAGAACACATGATTTGAATTACAATTAATTTTAACTTACAACCGATTGTATCTCTTTCTGCAACGGGGCCCTGATCTTTCGATCCTAGTAGGATATTTTATTGAAGTTAAAATAACAGACAACCGAAAATGAATAAAATAAACGAACTATATACCATGTATATACAGCGATATAAGAAAGGGTGAGATATACATATATAGAACATGCTGGGGTGTACCTTGTGCACCGTATCAACTAACTGGGGAGCATACTAGTCATAGCTAATAGTTATATCAAGAGCGATACAAGTTAATTGACACCCGACTTAGAACCCATTTTATACTCCTGGGGGTGTTTCACAAAGTTGAACTTAAATCTAAGTTGGACCTATTATGGAAAGCCATTTGAAGCCTTGGAACAAAATATATTCAAAAGTTTTTAAAAAAGAAGAATGTTAGACTTTTCATAAATGTTGCATCAAAAACATGAAATCTCTTTGAAAATATTGATGATTTGAATCAATTTTAGGCCTTTGAAAAAGGACTTTGACAACAATTTTCAAAGAAACTTATGGCTTTCCACACTTATTAAGTTTAACTTAGGATCTTGGTGAAACACCCCCAGGGTAAAATTATACAGAGAGCGTGCAATTTGGTTTGAATGCCTTGGTTAATGACATAAACTCGTGACCCTGTGACGTTAAAGTCAAGCGCCTATCCGAGCGTGCCACAACACCTCCGCTCAAATAAAACAAATATTTCAAACTAAGAGTATTTGTGACGCTGGTCATGTCGGTTTGTGAATGGTCATAGACCTATACCACTATTAGCTGGATCTAATTATTCAAGGGATTACAACGACGAATTAAGTTATTGCGGTAATTGCTGGACTAACTGCGGTATAAACATGATGTACTTGCGCTTCCATTTCAATATTTGGATAGCGCTTAAAACCGCTAAGTATATACTTACAGCTACAATTCGGTACGCCCGTGAAGGATTGTATTGTTGTACGAATTGAGCTCGTGTTGGGTCACCGGCGACTACTAGTATTATAGTAGGCTTGTTAAGGGCCAAAAATATGGGTGTTGACTGCATTTTTGGTACAATTGTTTTACTTGGCACACATATTTCTTCGATCAAAGAAAAAAATTGATCCAAAGAGACACTCTGTATCTATGCAAATAAGCCCTAATTTCCATAATTTGTGCAAATTATTCATGGGAATGTGATATTCTATGAAAATTGTGTATTTATTGAGATATTTGAAGGAGAAATATTTCAAAATAGATGTCTAGGGTATATCAAGGCCAGTGGATCAATCTAGCAGACCATTTTAACATTTGGTGACCGTCTTACCCCTCAAATTCAAGATGGCCACCGGCAGTTAAAATTCGCACATTTTGTGTTATTGTTGAACTCCATATCTGTATGATATGTCTAGTAAAATCATTACTGGGATGTCAGAATCAATTGTTGACTCATCCTTGGAACAAACTAAGAAGATATTTCAAAAGAGACGCATAATTTCTATATAAATTAGCCTCATTTGCATAATTTATGTATAATGACACAGGAATGTAATTTATTATGATATTATCGTCTTCATTGAAATACTGGAATTTTAACATTCCTGCGGCGGCTTTGTAAAATAAGATGACTGTCAATGCTGACAATAACCTGCTAAAAGTATGTGTTTACTTTGACTTACCCTAGTTCATCAATCTACATCATTTATATAAATACTACAATTTCATAATATATCACATTTGTGTACAAATGCATATATTATGCAAATTTGTCTAACTTACATCGATAAAGTGTGCTTCTTTTGATGATTCTTCTTAGTTTGTTCCAAGGATGGGTCCAAAATTGATTCAGATATCGAAACAATTGTTAAAATAGACACGTCACGCATGTTTGTACCATGACTAGTTCAAAAGTAAGACAAAATATTCAAAATTTAACATTCCTGCCAACGGCCATCTTGGATTTGAGGGATGGCCACGAAAGGTTAAAATAATCTGCTAGATTGATCCACTGGCCTTGATAAACCCTATATCATCCATTTCCAAAGTTGTTCTCTCAAGTATCTCAATAAAAACACAATTTTTATAGAATATCCTATTCTTATGAATAAATTTGCAAAAAATATGGAAACTAGGCTTAATTTGCATAGATACGGTGTGTCTCTTTGGATGAATTTTCTTCTTTTGATCCAAGGAATATAAAAACATATAAAAAACAAACAAATACATAACGCCATTACATACGCTCATCTTGCCGACCTTGCAAGGGTGGGGTGGAACCACGGGCGTCGATCTGTCATTGATACCCATTGATCAGGGGGGGATGATCCATTCATCCATCCCCCCCCCCCTGATGAATGGGTATTACGTAAGTATCGACGCCCATGTGTGGAACCCACCCTTCGGTCAACGAATCAATGCCATCGATTGCTATTAAAAGGGCGGATGTATCAGTCATGGACCAGTTATGCCGTACAAAGGGGTATTGCATGGCTGCTATTATACAGTACATGTATCTATGTATAGGCATCGATTTTGCTTCGAAATTCCCCCAGAATCGATGCTAAAATTCAGACAAGTAGTTAGTGAAGTAGAACCCGCTGTTTTCCCTGTATAGTATATCCCCTAATGAAGTGTAAATAAATGTTGTGAAATTTTTTGCTATAATCTTGGAAACATTTTTTAATTTGGTCTTAATACATTACTGATGAGAAAAAGTGATGTTTCCATTTTTTATTTTTGGTCCCAGGGTGCATTTTGGCGATTTTAAAGATAATTAGCTAATTTGCATATTTGTGAAATAAGGTCAGGGGTCATTTTCTATCTAGGAATAGTACAATATTGATAAAAACTAGTATTCTAGGGTATTTTGGGGCAAGGATTCCATTTCTGGTGCTCGTTTGTAAGTGATGTATGGGAAACACTCTGAAATCCAAGATGGCTGCCCTAATTTGCATATTTATGAATATTATTGATTTTCAGTGGCTACAGCCCCTAATAAGCAATCATTCCGGATTATTATTTGTCAGTTATGTTCTAAGTATGCATTTAAGATATCAGAGATGAGTTGCCATCGTGGCAACCTCTAGCAATGCATATTATTTGCATAATTATGTATTTTACCTAATTTGCATATTCCCCAAAATCGAGTATATTGGGAACCCGGCAAGTAAAAAAGACAAGTAATACCACTTTTCCAAGGTTTTGGGGGGCAGTAGATCCATTTTTGATACTTATTTACCTGTATCACCATGGCATCCATCTCAAATCCAAGATGAATGCTCCCTAAATTACACATGTTATGATACACGACTATATTATTTCGGTTATATTAGATTGATATTATAATGTTTTGACTTTTAATTATTGGAATGAGCAACTAGAATATTTGAATCACAATGTAGTTGTTTGCTTACAGTAAGCAAATCATACTTTTATCAATTAAATGCCGTTTAAGTAGCAAATAGCATTATTTACTTTAAAATGACAATTGCGGCCATCTTGAATTTATGTGGGTTGCCGAGGTGATACAGGTAAATAAGTATCATGAATGGATTCGTTGCCCCGTAAAACCTTGGAAAAGTGGTATTACTTGTCTTTTTTACTTGCCGGGTTCCCAATATACTCGATTTGGGGGAATATGCAAATTAGGTAATAATACATATTTATGCAAATAATATGCATTGCTAGAGGTTGCCATGATGGTAACTCATCTTTGATATCTTAAATACATACTTAGAACATAACTGACAAATAATAATCCGGAATTATTGCTTATTAGGGGCTGTAGCCACTGAAAATCAATAATATTCATAAATATGCAAATTAGGGGAAGCATCTTTGATTTCAGAGTGTTTCCCATACAGCACTTACAAACGAGCACCGAAATGGAATCCTTGCCTCAAAATACCCTAGAATACTAGTTTTTATCAATATTGTACTATTCCTAGATAGAAAATGACCCCTGACCTTATTTCACAAATATGCAAATTAGCTAATTATCTTTAAAATCGCCAAAATGCACCCTGGGACCAAAAATAAAAAATGGAAACATCACTTTTTCTCATAGTAATGTAATTAGACCAAATTAAAAACTGTTTCCAAGATTATAGCAAAAAAAATTGCTGCTTTACATAACCTGATAGACTAGTACACAGTGAACAGTATAGTTTCAGAATCTCTGATATAATTATAATGGAATGGCCTTTTATATCCATGGTCTAGTTTTATGTACACTTTCTCTACGTTTTTTTTGCTAAAAAAAAGATCCCAGAGTGGTTCGCGGGACGGAATGTTTGCATTCCATTGTTACTGACTTCATAATCCGATATTGACGTCATACCTCCCTATACATCTTCTCCACGTTTACTTACTTTTCAAGTCGTTTGTAGTATTTTCTTGGAATAAAACCGCTATAATAGTCTTATGTCTCCACGTTAGAAAGTTTGCTCAACTTATTGCGTTTTGGTGATCTGGAATCGCTGTTGTTTTTTTTCCGGCGATAACTTCTTATAGTATGAAGATTTCTTTTATCATGATCACATGTATGTTTATAATTATATGTATTAAATAACGAAAATTGTATGGGAGCGAATAAATCTGAAATACACTATGTGCTTTTCTGTCAGGATAAATTAACCCGTTCACTAATAGGAGATTCTGAAATCCCCATAGACTTTGTACATAGCCCATCCGGTTCCCGTATGCAAGGGGTTAATTAGGCCCATATGAAATACGTACAATAGCTTGAATACGTATAAATATGTTTGTATTGTGTGTGTGTGTGTTTTTTTGTCGAGCCCACCGACGGTGGAGGGGATCCAAATTGCGTCCGTTCTGTCCTCCGTCTGTCCTCCGTCCGTCCTCCGTCGTCCGTCCGTGACGCTTACACAAATTTGAATAACTTTCCAACCTGCATCTGTTTGTAACCAAACTTGATTGGTAGATGCCCTACATTGGCCTCCATGATATTCTGGGGTCAAAGGTCACATAAGTAGGTCAAATGTCAAATGGGGTCCAAGGTGATATTTTACCTGCAAGAGTCTATTATGGTTGATAACTTTCCAACCCTGCATCTGTTTGAACCAAACTTGATTGGTAGATGCCCTATATTGGCCCCATATTGGCCTCCATGATATTCTGGGGTCAAAGGTCTCATAAGTAGGTCAAAGGTCAAATGAGGTCCGATGTGACATTTTACCTGCAAGAGTCTTTATGGTTGATAACTTTCCAACCCTGCATCTGTTTGTAACCAAACTTGGTTGGTAGGTGCCCTATATTGGCCTCTATGATATTCTGGGGTCAAAGGTCGCATAAGTAGGTCAAAGGTCAAATGAGGTCCAATGTTGCATGAATGCGCGCAATGGGCGAGACACTTTACGGCTATCGCCTTGTTTTTTTGTTTTTACCAAGGTGTGTATTGTCTTTAAACCATGCTTGACATTTTTTTGCATATTTCTTTGTTTCTTTATTATATAGACCCGTGTGCGAGAATTATCCGGATAATAAATTAAATAACACGTACGATGTTGATCATATTTAAGGAGATTAATAGTATCCACCACCCATCCCCTATACCGTATGTTCAGTGGCGTAGACAGGTTCTTACACCTGGGGGGGATGATTTGCCGTTCAGTTCACCGGACCAAGACTAATTTGTTCGCGGCGAGACCACCTGCCCAAATATTTTGAGAACCAAGACAATTGCTTGGAAGGTCCTCTCAGTGGGGGGGGGGGTGGGGGGGGGGTGGGGGGGGGGGGGGGGGGGGGGGGGGGGGGTCCGTAATTTGTACGAAGTCCGAGACCACGTACTTTACAATTTTCTAGACCGAGACCAAGTACTTTTAAATTTGAAAAACCCCTCTCATGTGGGGGGGGGGGGGGGGGGGGGGGGGGGGTGTCCCGTACAATTTTTCAAAGCCGATGACCAGTACTTTCAAAATTTTCTAGACCGAGGCCAAGTACCTTCAAAGTTGAAAAGCCTCTCTGTGGGGGGGGGGGGGGGGGGGGGGGGGGGGGGGGGTTTCCGTACAATTTTTTCGAAGCACGAGACCACGGTTCCATCATAAGTTGATTACTCCTCTCTCAGTGGGGGGGACCAATACTTTCACAATTTTCGAACCCGATACCGGAGACAATTTTGGTACAGAGATCGGGATTTAGTCGGTCGACACCAGGTTTTAGACGGTCAAGACCGCTTAAAAGTAGTCCCTCGAGACCAGCTAAAATGTGAAAAGGGGGGTGTCCACACACACACATACACACCCCCCCCCCCCCTTTACAGCCATTTTTGGGTCAAAGGGGTGGGGGGGGGGTGGGGTGAACCGCCAAAATGCCCCCCCCCCCCCGGGTAGTACGTATAGATACACACAAAAAAATAATCCTTCCCCTAAAACCCTGGGGGGGGGGATGATATGTACATGTCATCCCCCCCTCTTGTGAGGTGGGGGGATGCAACCCCCTTATCCCCCCGTTGTCTACAACCCTGCGTATGTTCATCTCCATATCGCACGCCTCCTTTAATGATGGAAGGCTTGCACGCAAAGTGTATTACTTCTATGTTTGTGCGACTTTATGATAAACTTAATTTTGTCATTCCTTTCTGGAGTCCACATCGATTATGATTACAAAATGCTACAAATCGATTGAGGAAATGTATGGACCCCTCAATTTACTTCATGGGTTAAGGTGAATTTACAATACACAATTGTATTTGTCATGTTTGTTCGTTCACAATAATGTACAATAATCAGAGAAGAGTGCATTGCTGCATGGTTATATTTCATATTCTATATCTCGGTAGTTTTTATCGTATATTTGTTTGTATTATAAGCTAATACGTTGATGTATTCGGGCAATAATAATTTAAATTTAATACTGTACGTGTTCATAGTGTTTATGCTTGAATTGTCTCGTTATTGTGTATGTTGATTTCTTAGATTTAAAAAAAAGGTCCGTGGGGTCCATAAGGTCATGCACGGCGGATTTTCGTATTATTTACAACTTTATTTCGAGTTGAATTTATATCATTACCCTGTTTATGCCATAATATAAACGTTTTTGCTAATTATGTCGCTCTTTATTTTGACGGAGTACGCACAATGCTCGGAGTTACGCAGCGTTGTCAGTGGGGTCCATCGAGTGTTCCCCGGTGGTCAAATTGTTGTATCATTATTTTGGTATCACTTTTGTATCAATTATTGGTCACATTCTGACAAGACTAATATCAACATAATAGGTTGGTGTCGCAAGGGACAAATTTATCTAGATAATTGAATTATCTAAGTAATTCGTAGCATGTCTGTCACTTGTATGTCACATACTAGGGTGAATTATCCTTAGATAACTATTATCTAGATGATTGTATGTGACCCCCCCCCCCCCCCCCTGGCTTTAGAGGGTTATGACGGCCTGTTTTTGTCGGGAATATTTTGTTATTATTTGTTTTATTTCTGCTCTTCTTTTGACAGAACACACTATGCTCGTGAGAAGCGATGTATGGGGGTCCATAATGTTCCCCCCGAGGGGAGGACGTTGAGGCCAAAAGAGGAACACGTTGTCCACGCCACGATTTCATCAACCAGTATTTCACACACATCAAAAGGTGAGATATTGATCAAATATGATTGGACCCTTTTCATCATCCGATTTCATTTTATCATGATAGTATAGGTTGCATCTGCTGCTATACATGTATTGCATGGACCACATAACTTGACTTTTGAACCACTTCTGGACCCCGTTGCAGAAAAAAGATACATTAATTGCAAGTCAGGCAATTTGCGCGTTTTCAACCAATCATTGTACGCATTTAAAACACATGGATCTGACTGACAATTAATTTAACATAACAATCGATGCGATTGTTTTCTTTCTGACCGTAAACCATTATCAGACTTTTTGATTTGTTTTTGTATACATATAACATATAACTCCATAGACTCCACCTGAGGTTCTGTAAATTCTGTAGATGATCGTAAGCCGATGAATATCAATCACTGTCAATCACGCTGCTGATTTTGGACCCTAAATGTGGGCAGGGCGTAAACTGGCTGCTAAGTGATGATTTGGCATCAGAAAATAAAGCCTAAAATCACTACTGTGTTTATTTTCATAGAGTTTTTTTTGGGCAGACCAGTTTCCAGTCATCAACTAAGGAGAATAAGTCCAAAGTACGTGTGTATTCTTTAGTTCCTGTAACTCTTAAAGGGGTAGTAAGTTTTGGTAAGGCTGAACTTTAGATACCAAACTTGGGACAATAACATTATAAACTAATAGTTATACACTCCACCATGGCTCGAAAGGTATACAAAATTACAAACGACTAAGTAAAAAGCCCCGTTATCATTCAAAAAGAGCCATTAAAACACAAGATGGGCGCTTTCTAAAAGGCATTGTTTCAACCATTTTTCATACACAATTATGCATGTGATGTTTTATTGAAATAATGATTAAATAGAGAGATCATCAACAACTATTATAAAAAACGCTTTTTGAAAATTTAAAAAAAGTGCAATCATTTTTTTAATTTTTGAAAAATCATCTAATTATTTGGGCCCCCAAATTATTATTATAAGATCAGTATATTTATTGATATTTCAGCCGTTTCTGGGTCGATTTTGACCAAATAAAGTTTATTCTGCCATTAAAATTGCATGTACCTCAAATTCGCGACACTCAGTTTTTCATTACCTCACAAAAAAATTGTGATGTGCAAGCCAAACTAAACAACCCCTTTAACTTGCCAGTGATCAATATAGGCTAGCTCGATGGGATTTGTGTGTACAGTAAATATTCTGTGGGGCAAATTTGCGACATGATGGTCACCTTGGTCACACAAGGAGTTCATGGGTTACATTGTGTGATTTCAAAGTATGGTGTAAGGCCGGTGTTAGTGTTTATTAAACACAAACCTCGGCCCTTAAACACCCTGACTTGACAATGACTTCGTGTTAGGATGGTGTACAGTGACATTGTGTGATTGCAAATATGGTATTTAAGAGCCGGTGTTAGTGTTAATAAACACTAACACCAGCCTTAAACAAACATACTTGAAATCACCCATTGTGTAGTACTGATTATAATTGAAGAGAAAGTGACTGAGCGAAATGGAAGTGCAAGGGTCGAACGTATTGCTATTTGTTTTGTTGTTTGTATTATGTGAATTGAAAATGAGTGCATTAGGGCATTACACACACTGCTGATCTAAACAATGATTGTGCTAAGTCCACTTAAATAGCATGCAGATAATTGTCACTAGCGATTATACTGTAGATACTTAATTGTTTATTTCGGGCGGGGGGGGGGGGGGGAATGGGGACGGGGGGTTGTCAGATCGCCAACGGCACCGGTATCCAGTGGTGGTCTATTGTGTGGGTTCTTCGGCATCACACAGCATATATGAATATAAAAGTCGTTATCATTTCAAAAGGTTTATTAGTTTGATTTAACCAGTTATTAATATGAATTAGAGCTGACACGGAGCGAGCGGTGGCGGCTCGTCCTGGTTTCAATGAGGAGACAGTGGAGAATTGACTCTAATGTAGCGAAAGCTACAGAAG
>JBAMJV010006504.1:0-55987 GCA_037951105.1 Echinarachnius parma
CAAAGTCAGTGCAATATGTTAGTGAATATAAGCTTGCTTTTTCGCTCATTACTCGGCCATATCACATCCATTTAACACGAAATGTTCACACATTACTCAGTGGGCGACTCAGTGAACATTTCAGATCACAACAATAAACATTGTATCAACCATCCATCACTTTTTGCACATGTCAACAACGTTACTAGATCCCTTTAAGTATATGGAAGGCAACTTTCTTGAAATGGAATATAAGTGTTAAAAGTCATTGCACTTGAAAAAAAAACACTTTTTTTTTTCAATACAGAAATAGAGAAAGGGGGAAAATATGTATTAATACATGGTATATAGCCTCGAAATGATGATAGATCCCTTTTCGGTTTCGACCGCCTATACCGCGGTCATAAACTTGGCTCATTTTCACATAAATTTATATTGATATAATATCTATATCCTATATCTTTATTTCTCTTTGAATTATTGGCATTCGTCCATGGCGCGTCCCTGACATTTGCTTTACCACGTTGTAGTGGCGGAGCAACGTGACGCAGGCCTAGGGCAGGTGACAGCGAACTATTGCCTACATAATTTTATTTTATTTTAATATCATACATTATTTCTGATACCAGGGTACATGGGTATACAAAGTTGAAGTTCTACTAAGAATTCTTGCATTGTTGTGGCGGGGTAATATTATGACGCAGGATATAGTAATTGTAGTATGCATACATAGCAACTATGACATTAATTATTTATGATACTTGGGGTTGCCGCCGTGGGGCTGTTTCACAAAGCTTTTAAGTTTAACTTATTAAAGCCGTAACATTTTGGTACTTGGTCATTAATTTGTAGCATTTGCATAAAAGGTATTCAGTAGCAAACATACACATTTTCTGCAGTTTTCCATAACAAAAACTGATTAATTTTTTTAAATAACGTTAATACACTTTCATTTAAATTGAAGTTCAACTTCAAAAGCTTTATGAAACGCCCCCAGGGTCGGGATTCATTTCATTGTGATAAATTAATGTAATAATTATTTATTTATTAATTTATTTATTTAGCAATTGGTTAGGCTAAGAATTCAAATCGAATAATATTCGATTTGAATTCGATTTGAATACCTTTCCTTTAGTACACACGTATAATAATCAATACCTTAGGGCTTAAGCTAAATCTACAAATCGTATTTGAGACTTGCCTAATACGTACAACGAAATCAAAGTAAAATACTTAAAATATAATGTGACGTCACAATTTCGTTAAACTCGTCATGTGTTCGGAAGATACGACACACAGAAACCGTTTAAAATAAACACAATTTCTATTTTTGTTTCATTGTCCGTTTCTGCTGAATCATGCGGGACAGATTCATGTCAAACAAAACTGCAGACTCCCTTTAACAAAAAAAAAACCAAAATCAATAGTGCTGGGTCCGCATTAATCAATTGAAAAAGTGCTAGTCATTTTATATTTAACTAATACACGATTAGTTTTGACCCACTCGTATAAGATTTAAGTTTACTTTTGACACAATCAGTATTCATTGAAGCTGGTTTTCTCTGAAATGTATTACTATTTAGATTAAGGGTTATTGGACAAAGTTTAACAAACTTTTCACAATCATTTGTTGATAATTTGCATGATCATGAATGGGATACTAGTACTTTTTTGGCGCCAACTGCGTTATCGTATATCCCGCGTCGTTTACTCTGGGATAATATAAATCATCATTATGAAAGAAATAGAGTATGCATTTTCTTTGTGGGAGATAAAATTAATTTCCTCTTTAGAAATCAGTCGGAATGAAATGAAAGAGAAGTCTCATGCCGAGACTGGCTGGATTGATTTGTACCTGTGGGCTATGGAGGGTCGATGGGGTTAGGGAACAAAAGCTGGTCTTTTGTGTCGCTTCAATCGAGGTGTACTCCTCGGAAGCGATTAGAGGGGGGATAATAGGGCTCTCTTTGTAGCCGCATTCCAGCTATTGTGCGAGTAGACCAGTGGAATTTTCTTTTGTGTCTCGATCGCGCCTCTTTGACTGCAGTTGTCATGGCTGTAAGGATATTTGGCGGGAAATTGATTTGTTTTGTTTTGCTCTGTTTCTCTTTCTCTCTGCCTTATTCGCTATCCCACACCTCTCTGTCTTTCTCTCTTTTTGCGGGCCTTTCCCGTATGTCTCGCTTCATTCGCGCCCTTTATTACCCTCATTCGCTCCGTTTAATCGTTTCATCTCATTTCTCTATATTTCGTTATCCTCTCCCTCTCTCTTTCTACCCCCGTTTTGCAATTATATTGTTAGTTTTTAACCAGGCCACGAAGTATGCGGAGGTATTATTCAATTAAAATCCACCTAAGAGCTAATCTTTTCGAAAGTAAACTCTTTCCAAGAATAACTAAAACCGAAACAAAACATGATGTCAACGCTATTTTTATGGACTATAACAGTAAAAAACACCCCAAAATGTAAATACACAAATAAAAGAGAAATGCACTACAGAAAGGAATACCAAATAACCACGAACAAGTTCAATATCAAATCGGAAATTTTTAGATATCATTCGTATGTATCATTTATTTTAATTTTGTCATGTATTAGCGTGAAACATTATAGTCGAAGACTCGTTAAACTGAACCACACCACAGTGAAGTTATAGCCCAAACATTGTATGTATCTATCGATACTACGCATATATATATTTATAATGTAATTATGCATTATTGTGTATTATGTACTGAAATAATGTTAGCTTCATCATAATATCGATATGCAAGTTTACTTTAACGGCCTACGTCACATTTTCATGAACGAACGCACATTTCTCACTGAAAATATAATATAATCAATCGTGACAAAAAGTTACAGTGCATATTCCTTTCCCATGCACTATGTATTCAATTAAACGACCTTTTCACATTTTCTATGAACCATATTCATAGAAATTAGTTCAAGGTCAACTGTATGACGTGAATTGAATGCTGCAACACACCCATTTGTGCACAGATGTGTAGATGTTCACGCTAGGAATAATGAAATAAGTTCATGTTGGGGTTATCATTACCTCTTGAATGTCACTTTGAGTAACTACATCAATAATTTAGGTTCCCTCGATTATTATATAAATGTGGATTGTTTATGCATGCGAGACAGGGAGGGGTGGCTGCAACCCCCAAGAGTTTTGAAAACGGCATTACTCGGGCTAAAGGGACCTCAAATCATGCAAAACCATCTCATTTTGGGGGAAAATCATGTTACATTCGGGCAAAACCATCTCATGGGCAATCCCATCGCATCTTCGGGCAATCCCATCTCATATTCAGACAATCGCATCTCATATCCGGGCAATCCCATCTCATATTCGGGCAATCCCATCTCATATTCGGGCAATCCCATCGCATCTTCGGGCAATCCCATCTCATATTTGGGCAATCTCATCTCATATTCGGGCAATCCCATCTCATATTTAGGCAATTCCATCTCATATTCGGGCAAGCTCATCTCATATTCGGGCAATCCCATCTCATATTAAAAAAGAGCCATTAAAACACAAGAGGGCGCTCTATACGAAATCATTGGTTTCAACAATTTTTTATACAAAATTATGCATGTGATGTTTTGTTGAAATAATGATTAAATAGAGTGATCATCAACAACTATTTAAAAACCTCTTGAAACATTTTGAAAAAATGTAAGCATTCTTTTAAATAAAATAAAAAAATCATCGAATAAATCTGGGGCCCAGATTAATATACGATCGGATATATTTATTGACAATCGCATCTCATATTCGGGCAATCCCATCTCATATTCGGGCAATCCCATCGCATCTTCGGGCAATCCCATCTCATATTCGGGCGAACTCATGTCATATTCGGGCAATCCCATCTCATATTTAGGCAATTCCATCTCATATTCGGGCAAGCTCATCTCATATTCGGGCAATCCCATCTCATATTCGAGCAATCCCATCTCATATTAAAAAAGAGCCATTAAAACACAAGAGGGCGATCTATACGAAATCATTGGTTTCAACCATTTTTTATACAAAATTATGCATGTGATGTTTTGTTGAAATAATGATTAAATAGAGTGATCATCAACAACTATTTAAAAACCTCTTGAAACATTTTGAAAAAATGTAAGCATTCTTTTAAATAAAATAAAAAAATCATCGAATAAATCTGGGGCCCAGATTAATATACGATCGGATATATTTATTGATATTTCAGCCGTTTTTTAACCGATTTTGAACAAATAAAGTTTATTCCGCCATTACAATGTTATCTGGTTATGCTCTTTCAAATTTTACACTCAGTTTTTCATAACCTCACAAAAACATTATTTCATGCAGCGCCCTCTATACCAAAACTACCCCTTTAAACTTCTACTGCTTTCCTCCAATTCATGAATTGCATCATTACATTGCCATTTAAAAAAAATACATTTGTGGTATACAGATCTTATAACTGCTACGGGACACTTGCTCCGGCGAGAATTGCTAGCTCCATAACTGTTTTCCCTTTCTTATAAACCAATAACTATTTCTAACACTAGGCCTATCTCTCATACTAATCCTTTAAGCCTGAATCTAACAAATGCCTCAAATTTTCAAACAAAACGAGGACATGGCGATACCTAATTCCCCCGAGGCGATTGTCGCTCCAGCAAAGTGTCGCTTTACGTTAGCTACATGGCTTCAAATACGATATACACTGCATCATTTCATGCGTCATTATATAAAAATGAACCCATTTTTAGCATTCCTTCATCCTTGGTCCTTCTATAATGAGCTAATTGCCCTTTAAATAATTATATAAAGTGATCGTTTGAGTAGCTATATAAATAGACAAATTGTTCTGTTTACGCTGTTTTCAAAACTGGATTTTGTGACATAGCTATTAGCTATTTGGTGGCGTAGCTACAGGGGGCAGGCACCTGGCCCCAATTATTTGATAAATATTTTTGGGGAAAATAAAGAAAAACATAAGGTGTGCCCCCAAATATTATGCGAATAAAATACAAACAAACAACGAAAAGAAGTAACACATTCGTTGCATTATCGTTGACAAGATGTAAGCCTATAATAATATAAACAAAATCATGAATTGCAATTGATATCTTATTGTGATATTGTGATTCAACATTTAAAACATATATTTTCCGTGGATTCGCAGGAGCAACAGGTGCATGCGTAGAGGACTGCGGGATCGGCTACTACCAAGATGGCCCACAATGCGTTGCGTGTGCTGCTTCCTGTCTCTCGTGTGAAGGATCGCCCAACCAGTGCACAGCTTGTAAATCACCCACTTTCTTACAGGTAATTATGAAAAGAAGAAAAAACATTACTGTGTAAACAAATGGATAGTATATGATGACTGATAAAAACCAATGCAAAAAACACACACACATACAAATACACACAAACTTTTACACAAATGTGAACACTCATCACATCAGTGATGGGGGGGGGGGGGGGGGGGGGGGTTCACATGCCCCCCTGCCATATTATTTCACAAACAACAAAAGAAAACAAATATTTGAAGACAAAAAATAAAGAGTGAGACCACGTTACGCCACTGCATCACATAACCACAAACAAATCATCTCCATAATCATAATATTTTGATATTGAAAATGTTATTGTAATGTTTCTGCTAATCATGACTGTAAACAAAACATTAATGCTCAGTTTTGTTTCGACTTTGATGTGTAAGAACATAATTCTGGCTATAGTTATATCTGTAGAATAGTGTGTAGGATACTTGTATTATTCATTTTAGCTTGTCTTTTCACGTTTGCATTTATTTATTTATCTTCGCTTGTATTTCTCATTTTATTTCTCATGTTATTTTATGTATTTCTCAACCTCAATGTATTTCTCCTTTTATTATTTCCTTCAGAATGGGGTCTGCATAAATGAATGCGGAGACCACATGTTTGGCAACACTGTGACGTCACAATGTGAGGAGTGTGACTTGGATGCTTGTGGTTCGTGCGCTGATGGTATTACAAACGACATCTGCACTTCGTGTCCAGATAGCCGCTTTATGAAGGTAAGTAATTGCAAACTAAAAGGAACTGATGGATAACCATGGATAAAAAAAACAACGTATATTTAGAAGATATTAGTCAATATAAATTTGGAGAGGGACTGGTGTATGTCTTTTAGCAAGACAATCTATCCACTTGTCTTTTTTCAAGGGGGGTGTTTTAGCTTCATTCAGTGGCGTAGTTCGGGTGTGTTTGAATACCTAACACAGTAATGTTTTAGCTAAAGCGGGTGTTGAGCACCACAAACATCCCCCCCCTCGGTACGCCTATGCTGCTCTCTACCCAGATGTATAAATGGGGACCTGGTAGAATTTTAAAGTTTTTACAACCGTGCATCGTGGCTGCCAGAATGCAATGCTCCCTGGGAAGTAGAAAGTGCACAGCAGGTGTGAATTGATTGGAATTGTGAGTTAGACTGAAAAATCAGTCTATATTCCGAGGGTTAGGTCCACTGAGACTGTGACTTGTTTCTGTTATCATTTTACACTATCTTATTCTCTCTCCATTATACCTCATAATATTAAAGGACCCCTCCAGAACGAGATGGATTTTTCTGTTTAATTGTGAGTGTGCATCCAATGATCAGAGTTATACTTTCATTAGGTTGCGCATGCTATATAAATCGAGCTGTAGTTGACCTAATGTATCATAATCATTTAAAATACTTCAAAATAATAGATATAATTATGTGGTTCTTTTTTTCTCCCCAGAATTCTGCATGTGTAATTAGCTGCGGTCCCGACATGTTCCTACTGGAGAAGATCTGTGTTACTGACTGTGGTCTAGGAATGTATGGTGACCCTCAGACTGCCACCTGTCGATCATGTGACTCAGAGTGCCAGTCATGTGACCTCGATGACTCTCTTACAGTCACATGCAGCTCTTGCCAGCCACCAAAGGTAAGGCAATTATCTCATTCAGGACTTGTTCCTAGAATACTCGGGCTGGAATCAATGCCTGGAGAGAATGCATGTGTTTTACCAAAATCAAAATCTATCGTTTTCATGACCTCTTTTACGTTTAATTGCAATATATTTTACTGTCGGCCCTTCTTACGGAGGGCCAAAAATATGGCAATATGAGATTTTTTAAAATTTAAATTTAGAGCCCTTCTAAAAACTGAAATGCCTCCTCTTCATTTCAATAAAGTACCGAAGTGCAATATGCTTACAAGAAAAATGTCAAATGTCAGACAAAGTAGAAAGGGGGTGGGGCACAAAGTTCCTCAGCCCCCCCCCCCCCCCCTCTCCCCCCCCCCTGCTCCCTCATCCTGCTAGAATTGTTTTTCTCATACCTGCACGGTGGTACTGCTTGAGCAAGGTATTTAATAATTTTCTTAATATGAAGATAGTAATAATATATGATTTTTAAACATGTATATTATATATAACGTATATTTAATTTGTTTCATTTTATGATGAAGGTGTTAGATGATCAGTCTGGTTCGTGTGTGGACCAGTGTCCATTCGGTCTATTTGCCTCTCTCGCTAAAGGCATGGTGCTTCCGGGTCAAGTCATTCGTCTGGCTGGAGGCAGCAACCAACTCCAAGGAAGAATCGAGGTAATGCAGCTGTCGGAATGTCAAATGTCTTCTGTACAGGACGTAAACATGTTTTCATATATATATTTTAATATATAATATACATGTAGTACAAAGAAACTAGTTGTAACCACTGTCATATATCAGCAGATTGTTCAGGGGGGGGGATGAATGAATAAATATTACTTACGGATCTACATCCACAATCATAAGTATAACAGAGATGGTTATTCCATGGATAGTACTCTACTAGTACTATCCATGGTTATATATTCTAACAATTTATTGGCCATAATAATAATAATTTTTTGACAATTTATTGTTTAAATTCATTTGCACAAACAGTGTTGAGATCTAATGAAGATATCACTCATAACATGTTTACACATATTTTATTTCCTATGCCAACTTTTAACTCTTTTGAATATTCTTGTACATACATTATGTAGTCTTTGTTTAAAAGTTTTAACAGTCTTTGTGCTTTGTTCTATTTGTTTGTCCAGGTTATTAATGACAAAGTGCAACTCTGGCTTTTATACATCGTACAGGATAATAATATTTTGTATAACCTTGTGTTATAAACTATCTCTTGTTTTTCTTTGATTACCTAGGTATTTCATGAGGGTCAATGGGGAACTATCTGCGATGACTTGTTTGATCTGCATGTGGCACATGTAGCCTGCAGAGCTGTTGGATTAGGTAGATATAAACTCTTGCATTTGATGAGTACATTTCAACTGCAATTATTGAGATTTGTGTTACTTGGTACATACATGTACATGTAGAAAGTTACTAAGTTGCTTTTTTAATCATGACATTCTGGTACCATAATCATTATGAATAATTGCAACTCAAAGTTGAATAAATGTATATAGATGAATTGAATCAGATTAGCACATTTAGTAACTGATCTGAATTCACTTGCAATTGCAACTATTTAGCAATAAGACCTGGGCCCCATTGCAGAAAGAAGTACAATCGATTGTAAGTCATCAAATTTGCGCATTTCAACCAATCAGATTTTTGAATTTAGAATACATGATCTGACTTACTATTAATTGTAACATACAATTGATTGTTTCTCTTTCTGATCTCAACTGAAAGCGGGTCTATCAATCGGTGAAGAATGACTATAAATTGAAGATACCGTAGAACACCATCGTCAAGCACCCCCAAGCACCAATATGCATCTTGCTTTTAAAGAGCGCCCGCTCTCTGTCCAAACGGGAAACTTTAATCAAGAATGCAAATAATGGTGAGGAATATTCATGAGGATAATAATGGAGGTGAATCTCATGGAAACGTCTTTAAAAGCAAGATGCGTATAGGTGCTTGGGGGTGCTTGACGATGGTGTTCTACGGTAGACTAGAAGTCACTATAAAAGCATTTGTGATTTTACCCATGTGTGCAGGCAATGCTGTACGAGTGCTGGAGGTAGGCGCACCATCTGGTATTGCCCCAGGCAACGGTACCATCTGGCTGGACGATCTGCTATGTCAGGGATACGAGACAAGCCTTGAGGATTGTCACCACTCGGACTGGGGCAAACACAACTGTGACCACACTAGAGATGCAGTCATACAGTGCTCAGGTAAGTAGCATGTGATAGTCACACGGCAATCACATGGCAAGAGGGTAATATTCACATGATAGAAAGATACACATGTATACATGTACTTTTTAATAGGGCCATTTACAGCTCAGTTGGTTGAGCACCGTTCTAGCAAGCTGGAGGTCTAGTGTATATATTCTTTTTTTTTCTTTTCATTTAACTTATACATTTCTGGCCAGTTTCCATATATTTGAAGCAATAAAAAGAGGGTGCACATTAGATATCCATTTTCCAATCACGGTGCAATGTACACATTTTTTCTGGTTTGGACATTAAAATATGAATAACTGTTCTAATTTGCAACCAGATATAGAATTTGCAGTGTGACTTTATTTGTTTTCTTCTCAAAAATGAGAAATTTGAAGTGTATCTGCTTTAGAAGGTTTGCACTACTATGTTTATTCTTCCTTTTCTAGGTCCTGGTCTACGCAAGTGTGTACCAGACTGCTCGACCGGTTTCTATGCCCACAGTGAGGACCAGTCCTGCTTGCCGTGCCAGACCAACTGCGAGTCGTGCCACGCCAGTCCCAACTACACCTGTACCCGGTGCAGGCCTGAGACCCACTTGATGGGGTCTCAGTGCGTGGAGCACTGTGGACCAGGGTACTATCCCAGTGCAGGGGAGTGCATCCACTGTAGTCGGAACTGTGCGACTTGTGAGATGGACTCTTCGCACTGCACCAGCTGCCAGCCTGAGAAGTTTCTTCAAGGTAAACTTTCCCTATAACAGTAAAAGGCTATTTTTACATTTGATGCATGTTCCAATACATGTTCCAATACATGTTCCAATGTGGATAAATTGTCTTTCATGTTGGACAGATTAGTTTTAATTTTATTAATTCTGTTGGAAGACTGACATGTACAATGTATGTTTTATTTGCCACACCATAATATATCATTACGGGCCTATTAAACAAATTATACGATTATTGATTAAGTACTATATTGTGACTGCCTAAAGGGAAACAAGGAAAGTGGCCACTGTAGACAGCTGACCTCTATAGACAGGTTCCATAATCATTGTTTTTTTACTGTCACAATAGGGACGATGTTAGCTAAAGACAGGTGGCCATTAACACATGTTTGACTATATTCATATCTAAAGAAGATGAACAATGGAGAAACAAACAAGTAATTCGATGATATAGCAGTAGCAGAAATAACGGCCTCTAGCTGGCTTTTTTCATTAGCGGAGACTGGCACAGTTGAGTCTCAGTGGAACAACTGTCAGAAAGGAGGTCTACAGCTTCATAGGCTTACACTATTTGTGATGTTTTTACATCTTAGTATATTTCAGTGCCTTTCCCTCCCAGAAAATATTTTGTTTGTTTTAATTGTTGCCTTGAATAAAAAATGTAGCTAATTAATAATGAATGTAGAAGAGTCTATAATGTACATGTTCATGTATAACACTACTAGTATAATTACTGTAACTTAAACTCTCTTGGCAGAAAACATCTGTGTTGATAGTTGCCGTGAATACAAGCTGGAGAGGACCGATGCCATACGACTCGTTGATGGATCATCCCCTCTGGAGGGTCGAGTAGAGGTCAAGATCGGTGAGGACTACGGGTCAGTTTGCGATGACCAATGGGATCTACTGGACGCTGATGTAGTCTGCAGACAGCTTGGACTCGGAAGGGCACTGGAAGCCAGTATCAAAGCCAAGTGAGTATATGATTTTTTGTTCCCCAAATTAGATTTTAAAGTGCTTCACATTGTTGTTCCCAAAATGAGTAAATACGTGCATATACATACTTTCCATATTAAATTCAGGGGCTGCGGAAAGATTTTGAAAGTGGGGGGGCTGACCACATTTGGGCTGTTATTATAGTTATTATTTTGTGCTTATGTATTTCTTTGTTTTTAGCCAAAAAAGTGGGGGGGGGGGGGGGCTGCAGCCCCCTCAGCCCCCCGCTTCCGCGGCCCCTGAAATTTATATTAAGATGAACAGCATATGAGTCTTTATTTCCTTTTTTTCTTTTAGTACATTTATGCAACATTTTCAATGACTATATATAATCTAAATTTATGGCAGGTTTGGTTCTAGTCGTGGTGCCATAGTGCTGGATAACCTCAACTGTAGGGGAACAGAGACAAACCTCCTAGAGTGTGAGCACAACGGACAGGGCATCCATGATTGCAGTCACAGAGAGGATGCAGGTAGATACAGTAGTTGCCCTTCTACTACCAGTTGAACTTAACTTATAAGTTGGACTAAAAAAGTATGGAAAGCCATTAGTTTCTTTGAAAAATTGTGGTAAAAGTCTTTTTTCAAAGGCATAAAATGTTGATTCAAATTTATTAATATGTTCTATTATCAAGGAGATTTTATGATATGGATGCAACATTTAGGAAAAGTCTAAAATTATTGCTTTGTTGCTTTTGAATATATTGTATTCCAAGGCTACAAATGGCTTTCCATAATAAATAAGTCCAACTTAGAGTTAAGTTCAACTTGGGATCTTTATGAAACATCCCTGCAAATAATACGTGTGATGCCTAAACTAAAAATACCAAATTCCAATAACACAACACTGACAAGTACATGTATGCAAGTGCATTGGGACCAAACAAAGAAATAATCATATATATGGTTGATGAAATCAAGTATGTTTTATTGGAGTGATTTAAATGTATCTACTGTGGGAGTATCATGATATATGATGGGGCAATTCATAACCAGCAATGGGCAGAGCTGCGGTGTCTATTACCTGAATCTTTATAGGCTCTATATTAATTTTTACAAAATCAAAACATCTTTACTTTCTTTTGACAGGTGTAATATGCGAGGGACTGGATACGTCCAACTCCTGTGTGAGTGCGTCTGCATGTACCAATGGGAAGTATGTGACCAGCGACGGACAGGGCTGCGACGTATGTTACCTGAATCTTGATAGGCTCTATATGAATAAAAAACATATTATGTGAATTTAATTAGTGGACAATAAAATTCATCATCTGTACTTTCTTCTGACAGGTGTAATATGCGAGGGACCGGATACGTCCAACTCCTGCGTGAGTGCGTCTGCGTGCACCAATGGAAAGTACGTGACCAGTGATGGACAGAGCTGCGGGGTCTGTGATCTGAACTGTGCGACTTGTTCCAAGGAAGCTACGCACTGCCTGACGTGTCCCGACGACCATGTTAGGTAACGCATTGGTGACGTAATGTAAAGTAACGTAAATTTATGTAAAGTAATTATGTACTGAAGTGTAAAGTAATGTTTTGATATATATGGAAATAAAATATAATGCAAAGACTTTACTTTATTGAAAATTTTCATTAGAAACTCATATTTTAGTCTTATTTTGTATAAATTAGGTTCTTGGCGTACGTAATATCATGTTGGTCAATGTACACTATAATCTGACCATTTTATGCTGTCTCGCTTAAAATTGTCTTTATATTATTTTTTGTATTTCTTTTTTTGTGAAGCCATATTAGCACATGTATTATATGATGAATAAATCGTGTTATAATATTTTGATTTTTTTTCTTTTTCTTTTAATGATTATTAGGAGGACTGATTTCACTTGCCGTCAGGAATGTGAGGAGGGGTCGTATGCCGATGAGCAGCATATGTGTCAACCTTGCAGGTAGGCTAATTAGAAATTTGGTGATTTTGTTGGCTGTTTGGTCAACTACGTACATGAGTGATTATACAGTGAAGCAGAATGTTGGTGTTATAGCAAACATGATATTTCTTGTTCAATTAAAAGTTATATAAGATAAGTGCCTAATTTGCCTTTTGGTGTTAGCTGCATAACTTTCAAAATGTTGAAGGTCTATAGTACTTTTTGACTTAGGTCAACTATGTGGACCTTGTTAAATTTGTTGGTTTGGGTGAGTTAATTGATTTAATCATTCATTTATTCATTCTTTCATTCATTTATTCACTCATTTATTCCTGCATTCATTCATTATTCATTCATTCCTTCATTCATTCATTCATTCATTCAATCATTCATTGATTCATTGATTCATTGATTCATTCATTCAATCAATCAATCAATCAATCAATCAATCAATCAATCAATCAATCAATCAATCATTAATTTATTCATTAATTTATTGACTTACCAACCAACCAACTGATTGATTGAGCATTTTTTGTTCATGTACAGTGATCAGTGTACAGCATGCAGTGGCACATCCACCCAGTGCACAAGATGTCCAGAAGAATTTTACCTGGACACAGAGACTCAGAGCTGTGTGGCCTCCTGTACCGGACTGGTCTCAAGAGGTCGCCCTGGCATTAGACTGGTCGGCGGCAAGACAAGATTTGAAGGAAGAGTGGAGGTGAGCAAATAAGCAAATTAATAAGTTTTGTAAAATACTCCTTTCTCATGGTATTATCAGCAACAAAAATGGAAATGTTAATTTCATCATATTTCTTATCCATTTTCTCATTATGTCTTTAATATGTTCTATTGAAATTTGACAAGTTAAAAAGTGGTGAACTTTTTTGCTCTATTGGGATCGCAACATTTAATAGGCAATAGATGAAATACATTTTCCCAATTTGTTTTCTTCTTCTCAATCAGGTCCTGTATGGAGGCAAATGGGGAACCATCTGTGATGACGATTTTGATATGGCCGATGCCAACGTGGTCTGTCGGCAACTAAACATGGGTTCCGCCCTCAGGGCACATCCAGAGGGCATCTTCGGCCCTGGACTCGGCCCCATCCTCCTGGACGAACTGATGTGCAGTGGGGAGGAGAGCTCCCTGGCCTTTTGCGATCGAGCGCACGAAGAGATCGGGAGGCACGACTGCTCGCACCAGGAAGACGTTGGAGTGACATGTTCGGGCCCCGACACCTCGCTGAGGTGCGTGTCCAGCTGTGACGATGGGTGAGTACCGTACTCCTAGCCAAGATCAAATTGTATGATTTTAAGTCTGAATATTAATACCAAATACAATACTACTAAAGCTGCTAAATTCTTGTTACATTTGTATCGTCCTTCAAACAGTAGTTGCTCAATCTATTCCCAATGAACACGATTATAGCCAATTTTAAGTAAATCTCCAATAGGCATGTTCTTTCATCTCTCCATTAACCACTGTTATATGTTATGTTATATACTTATATCTAAGGTGTTGGAGGGAAGAAGGATATATTGACTTGCCTAGTAGAATGCCTTGTCCTTACCATATCAGCATACACCTGCTGGAAAAAGAAAACATATATATAATATTATATCCTACATGAATGAAATCCTGTTCAGTGATTGGTCTACATAGCGTCATGTGACCAAACATAGTAATGCCCATGGAGAAAAATGTGCTATGCGTGACGTCATTCATGGAATAGTAAATGCTATTCCATCATTGACGTCATAGATGCCGGGTGATCATATTGAGCCCATAGAGATGTGTGTTATAGAACTTCCCTGCGAGCAGAGGTCTTGTTTGAGCTTGCGAAAGATGCTCGACGAGATTTCTCAAAGAGTTATTTAAAAAGAAATAGAGCATATTTTCACCCGTGAATATCAATAAGTTCCAAAGAATATTCTAGAGATGCATTTCATGTATAACGTAGCGGTATTCGAATTAAAAAATTACGACAATGGTGCACATTGTACATCATTGTCCTTTTGGGTCGTGACACTTATTCGTCATTTAACAATCGGCCGCGGTGTGCACTGCACTAGCTGTATGTGTAATGTACGAATAACAATTTTCTCCATACAATTACACGTGTGTAGTATGTAAAGCAGATTAATTATTCACTTTGATGCGCGCGTTTTGCATTTGGGTGCGCATTAGTTGTTAAGGCGCGTAACCATGAATGGAAAGATAGCGCAATACGCGCTCTGCGCTAGGACTATTGCACAAAGGGGGTCAGTGTCACAAACAGAACATAGTCAGTCCAGTGATGGTTCCATGATCAATGTTTTGTTTTTCTTTATATTTTTCTTTAATTTAATTGAAATCATTTATTTTTGCGATGATTATGATTATGCGAAGGATATAAAACAAATATATCATGCACTATTTCGAGCCACTAGTGAAATTATGGATTCCTCGGTGACAGAAAAAGCACTATGTTCTTCGGGTCTACGACCCTCAGAACATAGTGCTTTTCCTGTCACCTCGGAATCCATAATTTCAACTAGAGGCTCTCAGTGCATGGTATATTTGTTTACTATTTCTTTGCTACATATTACATATATATTTCTCTCAACATGCACAACCACATATCCTTTCAAGATAGGAAAGTTAAATTCGACTTGTGTTTCTTTTACTGACATTGATCCATAAATGTTTGTTTTTACTTTCCTGTTCTCACACAACCATAGTTACTTTGCCAATGATCAGAGCGAGTGTGAGATGTGTTCGACATCTTGCCTGACGTGCGAGACCACTTCCCACACCTGTACAAGCTGCCGTGCCCCTAACTTCCTACACGGATCAAACTGCACAACCGTTTGTCCAATTGGACAGTATGGCAACACCGAGACGAGCAGATGTGAGCCGTGTGGCTCAGCGTGCGAAGAGTGCTACGACGGACAGAACGGCAACATGTGCAGAACATGCAAACCAGGTTATTTCCTTCAAGGTGCGTCCACTGATCTTTCGGAATGAGATTCATGAATAATGATGATATCATTGATAGATTGATTTCATATATTATTTTATTCTGATATAGGCCTACTAGTTCAACATCTAATGAAGATAAAGTTATACAAATTGTCAGAGATGTGAAGTCATGTCTTGCCTTTACAATGCCTTTATGAAACACAGAATTAAGTGCTCTTGTTTTTTTTTCTGGGATTTTTTTACTGAAGGGTTGTTGCTAAATATGTACCCACAAACTCCACATCTAATCAAGATGAAGTATATAATTCTGATTTTCATCTTTTTATGAAACACATAAACGAAGGCCTTTAGCATTGAAATTGAATATACAAAGTTAAACCTGTGTATAGTGACCTCAAGAAAAGTAGCCACTGCAGATCAGGAAACCTCCCATATAGACATGCAGGTTCCATAACGGGATTAGTTTTGGTAGCCACTTTAGGCAGGTTGGCTGTTAATGGGATCTAGTAACTTTGTTGACATGTGCAAAAAGTGATGACAGGTTGAGAAATTGTGTATTGTTGTGATCTACAATATGTCCACTGAGTAATGTGTGAAAATTTAATGTTAAGTGGACATTATAATATGGCCAAGTAATGAGTGAAAATGCAAAGTGATATTCACTAACTCATTGCATTGACTTTGTAAACAGTTATAACTTTCCAGTGGATAATTTAAAATCTGAACACTTTAATTGTAAATATCTTCATAACGAAACGGAAATTCCAAAACCAAAACCTAGTCCATGCTTATATTGGTAATTATACAAATATGACAAGGTATGAGAGTACCACAGCAGTTCTAAGTAAGATTTGTTGGTACTAGATCCCTTTGATTTGATTTGATTTGATTTATTTTATTTCGACACTTTTTCGACATAATTATATACAAAGTACAAAGGGATAAACAAACTAAGAAAATTAAATATTTTTATTATATTCCATATTTTCCTATTAATTCTCATACAGGCTATTCATGTCAGGCTGGCTGCAGTGATGGCTATCAGCCCCTGAGTGATGCTCTCCTCACGCTTGGAGAGAGTGAACCAGTCCGTCTGGTTGGGGGCTCCACCCCAGAGGAGGGGCGCGTAGAGATCTCCCATGGGGGCAGTTGGGGCACTGTATGCAACAATAACTGGGATCTCACCGATGCAGATGTAAGTTTCAATATATGTTCACTGAATTTAATTATTTACTGCAGTATTGTTTGTAAGTTATTATGATCATGATTTGTTGCATATGTTATTCTCTTTTTTAGAAAATGAGAAAATAAATAAATAAATTAATAAATTATACAAAAATGAAAAGAAATACATGAGAGGCTCGAGGCAATTTAGCCCCAAATTTTGAAAAATTCCCTCGTAATTCATCAGAAAAAAGCCAATTTCCTTGACCATGATCTAGATTTCTTTATGTTTGCTTTATTTTGTGTACTTACGCGTACATCAATCATAAATGTGATGGACGCGGAATGGACTACTCTGTATAGTTTTTACCATCAATCATCATCATCATGTGACATTGTTTATTATTTTTTTAACACGAGTCGACATCGATGGAGAAAAATCATACGAGTGACATGATTAGAGACTGTTGATATCATATGTAGTCTATGATATCAAACCTGTACCTAATGGCACATTCTTATCCATCGCGTTCCAGGTTGTCTGTCACCAGCTGGGTCAAGGCGCAGCCCTGGAGATCATTTCAGGTGGTGTCTTTGGGATGGCTTCTTCAGACACCCCTGTGTGGATGACCGGTGTCGACTGCAAAGGCTGGGAGCTGGGGCTGTCACAGTGCGTCAATGCTGGATGGGGAAATACTGGCTGCTCACATACCAACGATGTTGGTGAGTGGTCTCTGTTTTTTTTTTTGTATGGTAAACTCCTCTGAACACATTTTGCTTTATTATACTTATATTTGTAAAATGATGTCATCCTCTATGAGTGGGTTATTTTTTGCCAAACACTTCCTTCATTTCCGTTGAGAACAATAAGATAAGATGCTCCATTTTTTCTTCATTTACCTCATCCTGGTGTTACCTAGTATTGAAATCTGTATGCAGCAGTAGCTGCATATGTATGTTTGTCGGTAGAGTTAAAAATGTAGATTTTAATACCATTAGAAAGGCCTCATCACAAGCTTACATTTGATCATTTGTTCTAACTAATTGGTTAATAATTGGCGGAAGATATGATTGTTCCAATTTTACAATCATAGGTCTTTTACATACATTGTGTGAACTTAAAAATGCCCTTTCTTCAAAACATGAATTACCGACAAGTGCCGGGTTTTGCTATAGCCTGTCACATTTATTGATATTGGTTTTGATGATTATATATATGTGTATTATCAACTAGATGAGTACATGTGCAGTATTCATTTCCTAAAATATTATAATTGTATTTGCATTTTTTCTTCTTCTCTGATAGCCATCAGATGCAGTGGAGCTCATGACCAAGAAAGAGGAAACCTGTGCAGACAGGTGATCCCATCTCCATGCGATAGACTGCCTTGCAGCACTGGAGTGGAATGTGTATCTGTGAATGGCAACCAGTCTGTGTGCCTGGAGTGTCCCAAAGGGGAGGTTGGCAACGGAGTTAACTGCACAGGTAACACTTAACATGTGCTTGAATATATTCGCCGCATTCTCGAAACATTTATTGTATCCAAAATAACGTGTAAGAAAAAAAAAACATATTTTATTATGAAAATTGTCTTTTAAATGTGGACAGGATAAAGACATCTATATTTTGTCTAATTACATGGTGATATTTTGTGAATTTTAAATGCTAATGTTAGCCGGATGTGCAAAGCAGTGCAAATTTTGAAATGAGTAAGGTAGCCATTTAGTATATATATAAGTTCACACCTTTTCCTACGATCAAATAGAGTGTATATTTCATGAACTTTGTGTTGTTCATCAACAGTGGTATCAAGCGACTCTCCTACATTCAGCGATATGCCCCTCAACCGCACAGTGACTGTAGGATCTGGAGCCACCTTCCGTTGCCAGGCTGAAGGTGAACCCACCCCTCGCGTAACTGTCAAGAACTGGTTTAAGGACGGTCAGCCGCTACCAGCACAGGATCTTGCTAGTGGTCGTATCAGAGTCTTCATCTCTTCAGGCACTCTCCAGTTCACCAGAACTCGCAGGGAGGATACGGGCAACTACACTTGTCAAATTGGCAACACTCGGGGAGTGGCCAGTGAATCTGCGTTTTTGACTGTTAAAGGTGATTAATCATTGTGTTGTTATCTTTGTCCTCACAAGAACTTTCCACAAGGCTTATTGTGATTTTCTTTTTCCCCTCACAAGTGCTTTCCTTAGGACAGACCTCTTATCCCTTGTAATTCTACCATACATCTCCATCTTGTGATTTGGGCAACTATACAAGTCAACAACACCCAATGATACAGTCAGTGTATCATCATTACAAAAGTAGTTTGATTTTCTCTATCCTCACATGTTCTTTCCTTAGGACAGACCTGTAATTCTTGTGTAATAATGTTGCTGTAAGTCTGCAGTCTGTTTGTCACATTCTAGTTCACATATCAAGAACGATTTTGGCAACTATACACATTTACTACAACCAAGTTGCAGTCAGTGTATCATCATTACAAAAGTAATTTGATTTTCTCTATCCTCACATGTGCTTTCCTTAGGACAGACCTTTAATTATCGTGTAAAAATTTTGCTGTAAGTCTGCAGTCTGTTTGGCACATTCTAGTTCACATATCAAGAACGATTTTGGCAATTATACACATTTACTACAACCAAGTTGCAGTCAGTGTATCATCATTACAAAAGTAATTTGATTTTATCTATCCTCACATGTGCTTTCCTTAGGACAGACCTTTAATTCTTGTGTATGTTGCTATAAGTCTGCAGTCTGCTTGGCACATTCTAGTTCACATATCAAGAACGATTTTGGCAACTATACACATTTACTACAACCAAGTTGCAGTCAGTGTATCATAATTGCAAATGTAACTTGACTTTTCTCTGATCATCACAAGTGCTTTCCTTAGGACAGACCTTCAATTCTCGTGTAACAATGTTGCTGTAAGTCTGCAGTCTGTTTGGCACATTCTAGTTCATATATCAAGAACGATTTTGGCAACTATACAAATTTACTACACCCAAGGTGCAGCCAGTGTATCACCATTCCAAATCACTTATCTCTTATCTTGACAATTAAGCGCTTAATTCACTTAGCTGTAAGTCTGGATCTTGTATATAATAATCCAGTTTACTGCCACTAGCAAGATGGATTTGTGTAACTATGTAACACAAGGCACATTCCTAACAGTTAAAAACCCATCCTCACAAGAGTCTCCCTTTAGAAAAACCTTCACTTAACTTTCTTCATTGCTACTCTTTTCGTTTGTTTGTTTTAATACTCATGAGGAGAGGGCAAGCAGTATCTTGAGGACAAAAGCTTGTCTCTTAGTAGGACAGACGTCTGCTTCATGGTTTTGTTTGCCAACTTTGCAGTGAGGTCATACAACTTAAGAAGTTTATGTTGTTTATTTAGCTGTTAGGATTGGTCAATAATCCTGCATTACTGACCATATGTTATAAACAAAATTATATTTATTGTCACCTCACAAGTGTTTCCCTTATGACAGACCTTTATTACTCTAACTGTATGTAAGTCCAAATTGATACTTTCTAAATTCATAAATGATTACCAGTAATTACTTGATTGATTAAACAATCAATTGAATTACTAGTAATTGATAGATCGATTGGTTAATCACCCAATTATCAAACAAACTCATTTCAGAATTTATAATCAAATCAATTACTGAATCCAATCAAGCACTGAACTAATCAGATAATCTGTAAATAAATCAACTGTCAAACAAATCTCTTAATGTTTTTTCCTCATTCCTCATCCCTCCCACAGAACCCCCTCATATTCTGAGCACTAAGTCAGATGTGGTTGTTGTTGGAGAGACGGCCGTGCTGAGCTGCTCCGTAGTTGGTCTGCCAGAGTCTAGCATCACCTGGTCACGTGATGGGGAACATGACAGGGAGAACCTGTCGGGTGATCGCTTCCAGAGCTTCAACACCAATGGTACCCTCCTGATACGGGGTGTCACACATGGCGATGCCGGAACATATTGGTGTAGCGCCACCAACCCGTTGGGAATCGACCAATCAGCAGTCACGTTAACTGTCTATGGTAAGCAACCAATGACATCTTGGAGATATGTCATGATTCACATGAACTAACACTTTTACATGTCTGTACAGTATAATTAAGAAATCTAAACAGAAATTTGATATACTAGCTGTAATATATATTAACTTTTATAAGTTGGCTATGAAAATTGAAGTAAATGTGCATTATATGTATACCGAGATTAACCCAATATTTACAGGACTCTGGTGCACTATGTATTGACTCTATTGAAATTGCAAAATCGTAACAGGGAACATTTAGTGCTAATGTTTTTTCACACTCTGTTGACTTAGAATCTCCGACTTTCTTGGAAGGACCCAAGCAGATAGAAGCGAAAGAGGGCACAGACGTCAGTATCCCATGCACAGTGTCAGGAGTACCTCAACCTATTGTAGCATGGAAGAAGAATGGAAGATCACTGCACTTACAAGATGAAAGGTAAGAAAAATAGGGAAAGATTTTTTTCTTCATATCATGTAACATTCATCACAAGTCTAGTATGTGGGTCTATATGTTTAGATATATTTATCAGTGTATTAGAAAATTGCCATAAATATTGTATCAGTTACAGAAATTTGAATGGAAGAACGGAGAGCCACTCCGCTTCCAGGATATAAGGATAATTAGACTAATAACCATACACAATTACCTTCTGCCCATGACTGATTACCAATTTGGATATAAATGAAACCAGCCAGACCATTTACTGAAATAATATTTGTATTATAATTCATACTAATCATTGCCTCAATAAGACCCAATCTGATAATTTAATAGGCCATTTACTAAATATTTCTGGTTGCTTGTTAAAATTTATCAATTAAAATATTTTGTATAAATGAGTCTAATCCGTCTTGAACGATCTCATAATTTGATTCTAGGTTGAGCATCCAAGATGGAACACTTCATATACAGAACGTTCGGAGGGATGACATGGCGAAGTATGCATGCATCGCAACCAACATTGTCCAAACATCTTCACGATTTGACACCATACTCATCATAGGTAATTAATAACCATAATTCTTCATATCCCTATTTTCTTTAATCATCATTTTCATTTATATTATATATTTTTTGTCAGTTTCCCTACATGTATGTTTGAAACAATTTATATACAAAAAACCTGCATCACTTCAGTGATCACAGAAGCTTTCCAGCTCATTCGCTATAAGAGCACCGGTCTAGCACCGGTTTGAATCCTGGGGAAGCCCTGTTTTCTGTGCTCATTTTCAATTATATTAATAGCGAACAAATATTCATATAATAATTTGTATTCAAACTTGTCATGTCCACCACAAATTATCACTAGTCCAATAAAATCAATGATGAAACTTTGCAAAAAATTATACTTATTTTGTTTTTATTGATTGACCAATTTGCCAGGTCCACCCCACATCATCACCCGACCAACAAACCAGAGCCTCGTAACTGGAGAGACGTTGCATCTGCCCTGTGAGGTGATAGGTACCGGCAACCCAGTGGTTGTGTGGCGGCACAATGGCAAGGTGGTAGAGACTGGTGGCAGCCACTACCAGGTCAGCAACGATAGCCTGGTGGTGAATGACGTGGACCCAAAGGACAATGGCCTCTATACGTGTACAGCAACCAACTCGGAGGGCGCTGTCACAACGAATGCATACGTGTCCGTTACTGGTAAGATGGAATGTTGATTGTGGTTATAATGCAGATGTATTGTGCATTGTAATTATGGTGCAAATATTGTAATAAACTGGTATATAAATTTAAGACCGAGAAGATGACATTGATTTATACCTTATTGTAGTGTACTTTCTAATATCTCATTACTCATTTTATGTTTTTACTTGTTCCCTTCAAATGCTTTAATGATAATATAACTTCAACTAGTTAAAATCTTCTTCCCACATTTTTGATATATTTTGAATTTCAATTCTGTACTATTATTTGTTATGCTTTAAATAATAAATAATTTGTACTTGTGAGTACAAAAATAGAGATTTTACTACCTTTTACTACTAATGTATTTCATTTACCCATTCTTTTACCCATTTAGGTCCGATAAGACTTGGACAACACAAACACGTCGGGACCAATGTCACCATGATCGTCATCTTTTTCATAGTCTTCATCGTGGTGGTCATCGGAATCGTCTTCTACCTCCGTCGTCGACATCTGGGTCGAAAGGAGATGATGGCCAAGTCCATCTTCAAAGGACCGCTAAATGATAACGGCAGCAGTAACTTCTGGAACATTGGCTTCTACAGACAGTTCGGTAATGATGATGAGACGTCGACGGAGAGACAGGAGAAGGAGGGTGAGAAGACGAGTGGGGGCAAGTTACCGTTTTACAAGAGGAGAAGAAAGGATGACTTCCTGTTGGAAAATATCGAAGAGGAGAGGTTATAGCGCATTTGTCGCGTGAAAGTCTCCTCGTTAACCCGTTGCCTAGGGGATTCTGACATATCCATGGACTTAGTACATGTCACACATGGGTCCCTTTGGCAAAGGGTTAATAAACATTGATCGCAAGGAATATAGTGCTCTGTATGATATGTAAATTATGCCATGTACAGTTACTGTATAGTTTAATTTATAACAATAGTAATACAAATAATGCATTTTTAGAGTGCATTTTCCATGTAATCCATGCTCATGCACATGCGCTGTTATGAAACAAAGTACTATTATCATCCTGGCTTTAGTGGATAACCGGGCCCCTAATAAGCAGATCAAGCATTTTAAGGAATGGCCTGCGAGGTTCCCATCTACTACATCTGGGTCTCGTGCAGCAATATGAGTTAAATGTCCTGCGGAACAGTGTAATTTCCAGGACATCAATCGGTTTTGAACTCGCTATCCCATGATTGGGAGCAGGGCTGTAGTCGAGTCCACAAGTTTTGAGTCTGAGTCCCCAACAAAATAGCTTGTTTCCATATGTTTTACATTGTGACTCGGCTCCGTGTCCGAGTCACGAGACCGTCAAAAGCAGTCTCGAGTCTGGACTCGACTAAAGCACTGATTGGGAGCACATTCAATCATGTCACAGCACCTTCATGTATTATCTACACTACAGGTATGGAAGGCAGCTGTGCTCGAGACATTACTTTGTGTTCTAGCTAGCTCTCACGAAGCAAGGATGGTTTCAGGCTGAAATAAAACGTATATGAAGATTATCATCGCGCATAGAATTTCATGAACCATCTTGTTGTTTATACAATGTTGGTCACAAAATATTACTTGGTGGAGTATGAAAAATATACCATTATACAGCTAGATTTTTTTTGTGGTAAATATGTGATGGGTATCATATGTCAACCTATTTTAGGAACATGGTTGAATGCATCGTGATCATTGTATTTATTGTAATTTAATAGAACAAGGCCAAATCGTCATTGAAAAGGGGAGACTAAAAATGTTTCCATTTGTACAACTTTATTTTTGTTTATGTACCACCATCAAGGGTCTTTGTGGCCCAGTGTTTGGTGCATAGTCATCAAGCTAGCATTCAGGAGGTCTCGGGTTTGCTCCTTGGCAAAGTCCAATTTCTGTCCTCTATATTTCACTGATACAATTTACTTCTGATCGGTTTCTCTTATGTTTGAGTTTATTTTTGGATCATTTCTAATAAAGGAGAAGAGGTGTTCCAGGCATGTTCCGTTCACTTCAATTCTTGCTAACTTTTCTCATTAAAAGAGGGAAAATTGTAGGCCTATACACTGTTAAAGTATCAAATCATTTAATACATGTGTATTCAAGAAAATCTGAAATAACAATTTTATACCAATGTAAATGTTGATACCCTGTATTTATGAACATATCCAATATTTATTAACTTGTACGTAAATACACATATGCAAACCAAAGAATATGAAATGCACAAATGTTTATTTCTTTTCCTGTGCTCATAGAAAGAGTTGATACTTCTTTCTTCCTTTATTATTTATTCAGTGACAAAACTTAAAGAGGCTTACTGTAAATAGCTTGTAAATTTTGGCAAGTTAATAATTATGTTATCATATTATATATTTTCTATTTTTTGTCAAACAAAACTTGTTTAGGGAAGTTTTGGTTGGTTGAATAAGTTCCATGTCCTACTTCGTGGGGCTAAGTCATTTTAGTTCATCTTCGGGTTAAAATATCTTGCTTATATTGTCATTTACTCTTGCTCATATTAATGTTGCCTTTCGTTGGGCAGTAAATTGCTGTTATAATGCACCTTTTTTATTATTTCATTCTACATGAGTCATTATCAAAGTGTCAAAAGTCAATCAATTTGTATATGATTTTCACCAATCTAGCTGGTGCTTTGTAAAAATGTATGCTAGGAGTTTAAATGATAATGGTTTCAATTTGATAATTCTACATTGTATTTATGTTTTGCATGCAATGCAGCACCCCTTTTATTGTTCATGTTCAAAATTGTACTTGCTCTGCAACTTGTGAGAGTGTATGACTCTCATGTGAAAATTGTAAAATTGTGACTAATGTAGCAAAACAATCATGTTTATATCAAATTACCCTGACTTGAAAATTGATACAAATAATTGCAAGGGAACTGAAATTGTAGTAATGAAACTGACTAGAACCTTGAAGACTCATGCGAGTAGTTTCGGTCCTCACTAGATTTTTGAAATCCCCATATAATCAAGGCAATACAGGGTCCATCGCGGGGTTCTCACAGACAAATGGGTGTACTTCAAATGCATCAACAAAACAATCAGAACATTTTGAATAATTTATTTGGATCTACACCGCGATGAAATAATGAAAGAAATATGTACCAAATCACATTGTAAATATTAGACCATAGCTCTTTTAATATGTTTGATACTACTCTGTATGTCTCCCTTTCCACTGTTATGTAAAAAATAATTGTATCTTATTTGAAATGTGAAAAGTTATTATAACACGTGCATATTAAAGCTATATTAGAATTACACAATGAAATTTTCTATATTAAATGTTTGATAGAAGTAGCATTATGTTTTATATACGAGTGTGTGTGTGTAGTGTGTGTTTTTGTGCATATATATAACTGTGTGTGTGTGTGTGTGTGTGTGTGTGTGTGTGTGTTTGTTTAGTTTATTCAATCACGGTATACATGTACATTACAATTAAAAATGCCCGCTTTCAGCGACAAGCTGTTTTTCAGGGCCGTGAAAGGAATACATAAATACATAAAACAATACATAATAATATACATTACAAACAAGTTAAAAGAGGGTTTAATGAACATATTTACAAAGATGGGGGGGGGGGGGTACTACTTTAGACATCAATAATTTACATTTTACAAACATTAATCAAAATTAACAAATAAAATCAATAGGCATACTTGTGCATACCTAAACCAATAATTGAGCAACTATATAAACAGGAATTATTAATCTAGGATCGGTAGCTTCATTATTTCCTTTTTAAATATCTTAACGTCATTTATACTTCTCAAATAGCTAGGCAGATTATTGAACAGTTTGATACATCATACAAGTTGGACTATTTCGAATGAAGTTTGTGCGAGGTCTTGGCGATTCAATTTGGGTATTTGCATGGCGTAATCTGTAATATGTAAATGGGGTTTTAATTCAATGTGTGAAGACAACAATGGAGGGGCAAGATTGTGTAACAACTTAAAAATATTAAAAAAATAATGCTCGTTTCTTCCGGCGAACTTTCAATTGATTTTCTCACATTAATTGTATATATATACAATCATATCTTTACTATTCTATGCCAATACTTTATATACCAACCACCTTAGACAATTTGATAACAGTTCTATGATGTATGCCCATCAATTTTGCTTGTGTGTAAGTGTATATGCACATGCGTATGTTGGCTTGTTTGTGTGTTTATTTACTTTTGTATTTAACATATTTCTATCAGAAAAACCTATAGAATTGATAACAAAGTCTATTTCACATAAACATATGCAAAACCTATCGACATGATTACAATTTAACATAATATTGGCTCTTATTAAAATAGATATTGAAAAGGTTTTAGTAAAATAATACTCGCAGCCAAGCTGCTGAATTACACACATTTTACACAAATAATAAAAACACATTCGATGGAATTCCGTAAATTGATGTCATCATCATCATCACCATCATCATCACCATCATCATTAACACCATCATCATCATAATCATTACCATCATCATCATCATAATAATAATATACTAGATTTAAATAGCGCCTAATATATGATTGATAATCATATCTAAGCGCTTATAGTAACATCATTGAATTATTGCAATGTAATAATAATAATAATAATATAGGATATTTATATTGCGCAATATCTACCTAATATAAGGTGCTCAAAGCGCTTATTATTATCCCTGGTCATTTGGTACAGTTCAGACCCGCACATTGATATTGTACACATTCTCAACTCCCCGGGGAGCATACTAGCGGGCAACCCTATGGGTGCACCAAGCTAATTTTCACCAGACCAGGTACCCATTTATACACCTGGGTAGAGAGCAGCAATGTGGATTAAATGCCTTGCTGAAGGACAAAGGCAGTTGGCATGCCGGTTCGAACTCGGGGTCTCACGATCAGAAAGCACGCGCTCTACCGATCTTGCCACACCACAATGGCGAAGTACAACAAGCAGGTGAAAGCAGAAGGGACCCCGGGGAAGTTTCAACCGCTCCCTCTTTCCCTTCCCGTACGTACAAGGTTAATTCAGAATATATAAATATAAAGAATGTGCATTTTTGAAAAGTAATGTGCATAATTATAATACTCGCGGGCGCGACTCATTCAATTTTTGGCCAGTAAAGAAAATGTATCTTTGGAATCAGTAAGAAACAACATTCCTGTTATTTGGAACTCTATTCCTAATGAAATTTCTTCATGCAAGTCATTAACATTATTTAAACGAAATTTGAAGCAGCATCTTATATCTAAATACCGATGATTTTGTAACCAATATATACATTAAACTATGTTACGTATACATTCTCAAATTCATGATGTTGTAATGATTACTCAAATTTGTATTACTTGTCATGCATGGTATCCCTGCCTCTCTTTTTTTTGTAGTTTCCTATTTTCATTTTGTTATATGCTGTGAATACTAATTTGTATATAATTATATTGTTTTTCATTGGAAATGAAAATAATATGAAATTGAAAAAGTTAGATTGAAAGTACTTCTTTTGAATGGATATTTTTTTTTATTTTAGTGAGAAAGAAAATAATTCATCTGTCTTTGGTACCACAAAAAAAAAGACTTAATATAAGCCTGTTGAAGGGATAGATACACGCTGTTTACAACAACAATCAATCAATCATTCAGTCAACTAACCAACCAGTAATTAATTCAAATAATCAATCTGTATTGATCAACCATTAATTGTCCATCTAACATTGTCTTGTAGACAAAAAAAACGTAGACCTGTTTACACTTGAAGAAACAGTAGGTGACAATTGATGAAATAGATACATGCTATATGTAGGGAAACGGGCTTCAGTCTTACAGATATTGAGAAAATGATTATCAGGTTCAACGGAGTGTTGGGTATATAAGGCTAACTATTTATTGGCTTATTTTCATTACAGTACAGCAGAGGGAAGAAGACGCAGTCTACATTCACCAGCCAGAAATTTGTAAATACACAAACAAACAAAACAATGGCCCGAATTCTCATCAGTGGCTCAACTTTAGTCCGGCCTAAAAAGATATAGACTTCCAGTAACCAGTTAAACCGCTTTGCACCAGTGGACCCATTGATTGTTGCTATTCGCCACCGGAGATATTCTAATTGTTCCCTTTCATTATCAAGTCAATCCTTTGACTTCTGATTATAGGCATCATGATAATGGGCCGCTTGAAATTCAAGTCATAGTTTAGTCGGTCATCAGCCAAATTGCGTCCTGGATCATGATCCAGGACATTGTATTACTGGTGACCGGTTAAAATATTACTAAAATGGCAAGCAAACCTTTGTTTGACTGGATAATGAAAGGAAACAATTATAATATCTCTGGTGGCGAATGGCAAGAATCAATAGGTCTGCAGGTGCAAATTGGTTTAACTGGTTACCTGTAGTATTTGTCTTTTTAGTCCAGACTAAAGTTGAGCCACTGATGAGCGGGCCATTAAAGGGATAGTTGAGTATTGGTCAAACTTCACTTTAGTAACCAAAACCTTCACCATTACGGTACAAAGTAATAGCTATAACTTCAGCATGCTCGAACAGCATACACAATTACAAACGACTATTAAAGTAAAACCCCTGTTATCATTAAAAAAGAGCCGTTACAACTCAAGAGGGCGCTATTTTCACTTGGAATATTTTTTGAAATTTTTCTAAAAAGTCTAAATATCCCCCGGTGATTGCCGGTGAAGAACATTTTGAATCAAAATATATTTACGGATATTTCAGCCGTTTCTGAACCAATTTTGATCAAATAAAGTTTATTCTGTCATTAAAATTGTATGTTCTTTCGAATTTGACAGTGAGTTTTGCATTATCTCACAAAAATATAGGGGGGCACTTCGGGAAATACCAATACTCAACACTACCTTTAAGTCATATACATATTTCATGATTATAATGGAATAATTATACATTGTCAGCACTCTTGCTAAATCTACAACGTTACTGCGTGTACTAAACAGTTCGATTCTAAACTAATTACAAGGCAAAATACAATTAAGATAATAAAGTCTACAAATGTAGGTATATTTAGGCCTATGTCTTATTATAATTACATGTACCCTTAAAGCCAAATGACAGTTTTGGGAAAGTAATCGTAAACATCTATTGGCAAAACTAATTTGATCAATATTGTTGAATAAGTATAAAATAAGGCTTGTGTGGTAAAATCCAAACCTTATTATCGTAAGTATGCAGAAATATCGGAAAAAATCCAATGGGCGCCCGTGAAATTAGGCCTAAATCTATGGCCCGTCCGCGCACTTGTCCGCACTGCTTGGGCTGGGCTGGAGATATCGCCAAGCCCCCATACCGCATGGTCAACTGCACGTAGCGTATATAAGCAAAGCGCAGGCGGTTAAATCAGACTTTATTAAATATATGCTCTCTTAGTCAATTTCAAAGCAATTATTGTCAAAATCTTTATATCAACATCTAAGTTATGATATATTCTTTTACGTTGTAGGTGAGGAACGTTTCCCATGCAGAACTGTTATTTAGGTTTAAGGAATCGAGTACGAACATTATTTGAAGAGAGTAATCATATATACACCAACGTCATATTATAATACACAATACATTATAATTCAACAAACACATAATAAACATACAAGAATGCTACTAAAATATATCCCCATACACGTACCAATATAAAAGAATCTAATTAATGTATTATTACTCATGTGTATTATTATTTATATACTAAATTGTTCCTCTTAATTTCATAAAGAGTAGCATGATGCGCATTATCAGAATAACATTATTATTATTACTGTTATTAGTGTTATTATTATTAGTAGTAGTAGTACAGTCAAACCTGCTAATGCGACCACCTGTCTATAGCGACCACCTGCTCATAACGACCGCTCTCTGGTCCCCCCGTGAAAAATCATGTGTTAAGCGACCTGCGTAATGCGACCACCTGCCTAACGCGACCAGCGACCACCCCATTTGGGTCCCGACACACGTTTAAACCTGTGTATAGCGACCAAAAATAGCGCTTGAGCGACCAAGGCACTAAGAAGTTTGCCTTTGGTCGCTCAAGTCTCCAATTCTGAGCATGTCAATACATAACACAATTCATTAAAAAGGCCTAATCGACACCAAGTGCTTCAGACTCATAAACAAAGATTATTCGTTCCCTTCACTGCAGTACCTAATGCTGATCCTGAAATGCGTCACACAAAGACACTTCACTCAACATCACAACCGAATTTGACATCTAACAAGTATTTTAATAGCCTAGGAGGGGTGTTTCCCCATGTTTATAATTATGTTCAAATGTTCAATGATAATCCGTGACCAAACGATGCATCTTGACTTCAGAATTCTATAGAAAACTCTTTATGAGCATTTAAAAGTGCAGGTGAATCTCTCTAGTCTATTGGTGAGTAAATAAATTGACACATTTTGCAATTTCAATTTCACGTATAAAACAAAGATAATCGTACATGTACATGTAATATCATTTGAAATGTAATGGCAATTCATGTATAATTTCATTTTTTTATTTGGTTATGCATGCAATAAACACTTGAATAAACTACACGAGCGTGTAACGATGCCATTTAATTACACATGTGCATATGGGCATGATGTTATGCGACCAGAAATTCAAAATGGCGGCCTACCTGTCTAATACGACCACCTGTCCATAGCGGCCACTTTTCGCCGGTCCCTTGAGTGGTCGCTATAGACAGGTTTGACTGTAGTAGTAGTAGTAGAAGCAGTATTAATTGTAGTAGTATAAGTAATAATAGTAATAGTAGTATAATCATTATCCTACAAACATCACAATAAATTCCATAATGTCAATACTATAGCTTGTTATGAGTGATATTACTTGCAACCTAATGTTTGATTCTTCATTAAATCAAAATAAAGTATAGCTAAGAAATCCACAAAAATATCACTAAATTGTATTATGCTCTTCTTAAAAGAAACATAATTCATCACTTGTACAGCAATATAACTTATACCCATTTTGGAATATAAAACACTTACAAATATGACCAAACAGCATCTGCAAGCTATAAACTAAATCCTCCACAACTAATTTCACAACTCTGAACACTATATATCAATAACACTACCAATACATAATCATAACTAGCATATAAACATCAACCTATAACTACACACAGAATAAGTGGCAGCATACATGTCTAATTATACATATGTTCAATGTACAGAAAGCTAACAGTCTGCTGATGATCCAAACTATTCAGTACGGGCTAATATACACTTATAAATTCGTATTACTAAAGATGTTCGCTTCAAAACTTCCATTTGCTTTCTGGCACACCCAAGCAAAGGGAGAGTATATGCATCAATATGCATAACTCCACACTTTCTCTCTTTTTCCCGTCTTAATTACACATTCGAGACTATCTAACTCTAATACAACAAGACTTCTCCAGGGTCAATCCTGAATGGGTTAGTCTCCTCTGTTTTCCTGCCCAAGGATCAAAAGTATAAACGATAAGCCCATTCATAAGATTTATCACCATCATTAGGCCGACCAAGATGGAATCCTGACCGCTGATCATGACCTCCCACAGTCATCTATCTCTCCATGCATGTGTTTATATATATCAGATTCCATTAAAGGGATCTAGTTACTTTGTTGACATGTGCAAAAAGTGATGAATGGTTGATACAATGTATATTGTTGTTATCTGATATGTCCACTGGGTGTTGTGTAAACATAATGGACGTTATATGGCCGAGTAATTAGCAAAAATGAAAAGTGATATTCACTAACTTATTACACTCACTTTGCACACGGTTTCGACGATCCAGAGGATAATTTAACATCTGAACACTTCAATCATAAATATCTTTTTAACGAAAGGGAAATTTGAAAAACCGAAACCTGCCCATGCTTTTATTGTTAATACATGTACGAATACAACAAGTTATGAGGGAACCGCTAGAATGACAATGTTACTAAGTCCCTTTAAGTCTCTCGGTCTGTGAAACATAGTCCTCATATAATATGTTCCCAAAACAAGTAAAGGAAAGAGAAAGGCAGATTACTCACAAGACAAGAGATTGAGACTGTAGAGACTGAAAACATGGAGGCATACATAATAATAAACATTGGTTCCCTCACAGTTAAATAATAATAATGGTATTTTATTCAACAATATGTCACATTCGCAGCTACGATCTGAATTGCAGTGTTATGTGCAACAATATTTACAAACATCAAAATAACAAAATAAGATATAATTTCGTTTTGGTAAGACTGAACTTTAACAACCAAAACCTGCACAATAACATTACAAACTAATAGTTATAACTCCACCATGCTCGGAAGGTATAACAAATTACAAACGACTAAGAAAAAAACCTGTTATTAAAAAAAGAGCCATTGAAATACAAATCATCTACAACTATTTAAAAACCTATTTTTACAATTTTTGAAAATATTTAAGTATTTCATATATTTTTTTAAAATCATCGAATAAACCTGGGGGCCCAGGTTTATTCCGATCGGATATATTTATTGATATTTCAGCTGTTTCTTAACTGATTTTAATAAATTAAAGTCTATTCTGTCATTAAAATGTTATGCTCTTTCAGATTTGACACTCAGTTTTTCATTACCTCACAAACAAATTCTTGAAGCGCCCTCTATACTAAAACTCAACTACCCCTTTAAACGAAATCACGAGGTAAAAAGAAATGTTAATATATACAATAAGTAGAGAAAGAAATGATAATAACACATGGATAGTATAATGAATAAGCACTAAATACTAACGAACGACGGTAAATTATGTTGTTGTTTTATATATATCGATACGCAAATTAAGTATTTGGTTAAACTAATCAATCTTTATTTATAGTCTACAGGCGTGTGTCGGTTTCATGCTCCTCCCAGCTGACATCGCTGTTGCTCAATAGAGCATCAATCTTCTTCTCCATTCTCTCGAACTGATCCTTCAAATCTCTCTGCTCGGATCGGATCTGTGTGACGTCCCTGTTCACCTCGTTTCCGATCGTCTTCATGCGGTCCTTCAGTTTCCATAACATCTCGTTAGGCATTCCAGTACCCCCATAGCTTTTGTCCTTTATATTTGAGAGAGGGAGTAAATAAAATCGGTCGTGGGTTAATAATGTTGTCATTTGTACACAATACTGATATTTTTTCTGATATATACTAATTAAAATCTTTGCTATTACGCAAACACGTCAGTAGACGCTGATTGTGTAACAAAAATATTTAAAAAATAGACAAACAATAGAATTGATGGCTGAGAATTAGCGAGTATATTATGTTGGAAGGCTGCAACCCATCAAGAATGCTCTCAGCTTGAATTGTCTATAAGAATAAACAAATTACCTGCTTCTTTACGTGCCGTTTGAAAGTTATTTTCAAATTATCTACTGTTGGTCAAAACAAAACGGCAGCCAATTTTGAAGCCATCTTAGCTTAGGCATTTAGGAGGCGATCGCAATAGTTTTGCAGGGTTATGCTTCTGAAAATCCAGAGGGTCACTCTCATACACAAGTGCTACCCACCTGAGTCACTGAGTGTGTCCATCAACCTCTGATTCGATGGCGTATCGCACATTTTAAAGTTAATGGCAATGCTCTGATAACCTACCCTTAATGGCGCAAATGCACCTGAAAAGGTACCCCTTTTGTAATTGTTTTCTTTCAAAGGGACGCTTATTAAGTGCGATGAGTGGTGAAAAATACCCCTTTTTAAAGGAAAACGTCGACGACGCCATATAGCTGCAAATTATACCGTTTCGACGCATTGGACGCGGGTGAATAGCTAGTCATGTTGGGAGCGACCCCCAGGCTGAAAATTAATCTATCAGCATACACATTTGCAAAAGGAATGGTTATGTTGTATTGTTGTACTTAGTTTTTTCAGAGACCTTTCACAAAAGGAATGGTTGTACTTAGTTTTTAGAGATCTTGCAACCAAAAGTCACTATTGCCGACTTTGGCAAAAAAACAAAAAACAACAACGCATAATTGTATGTTTTGGTACCGTTGTGTGATATCAAATAGATGCCCAACATTTTGAAAAGGGTTGTGCAATTCATAAGCATTGCAATTAATTACAAACATTTGCGAGTGCGCCAATTCTATTCACGCGTACGTTTGGAGACAATAGAATCACGGACGATGCGTTCGTCCTAGACAAAAGGTAGTCTTTGTATGCAGACCCCTGAACACGAGTTTTAGTATGGTGATGCTTTTTCCCAATTATATATTTTTTCTGAAAACTTATTTTTTAGATTTTGTGGGTGGAATGGACTACTCAAGATGTTACCTTTCTTTTATAAGAATATTATTTATGGGTGATAGTACCCTTTAAAGGGACAGCTTACCCACCGTATATTTACTTTTGATTAAGTTCCCTACACATTAAAGGGACAGTCCGCCCTTTACAAATCATCTGAAAAGTTTCCAGTACCTAGATGGGGATAAACATGCACCCATGTGAAATTTTTAATTGAACAACGCTGTAATTTAGATTCTATGAAGGAAAAAATACAAAGAAAAAATAGCAAAGATATCATCTCTTCAATGTACTACATTTCGGCCACTTGATATGTTTACCTGATTCATTGTCAGAATACAACTATCATGAACTTATTCACGAGAAACCTGTATAGATACAATTTCTTATATGCATGCTACAAAATAACAATATCAGAAGGAATAGATCTTAAAGGACAATGAAACCCAAGCAAAATGTTGCTTTCATATACTTGAAGAGATTATGAGGAATACTCTCTGAAAGTTAGAGCATAATCGGGCAAGAAACAAGAAAACTACACTGTTAAAAAAAACAGTGGATTTTACAGAAAAAAAATACAGAATCATTCTGTAAATTGTTGTAACTGGAAATTTCCTTTAATTTAACAGAAAAGATCTCTAAAAGAAAAGAAGAAAGGTTTTTTTTACAGGAACTTGTTATGCTTACAGACCCCACGTACTGATTTTCTGTAATTTTACTGAGTGCTTCGTGAAATAAAATAATCCTCATATTTTAAGGAAAGATCTGTTTTCTTACAAAATTCTTTTGAGAATCACCGTAGCCGCAGACCATCTGTAATTTTAAAGAATATTTCTAAAGGAAACGAAATAACTGTTTTTCAACAGAATATGTCATTTATTTTACTTTAAATAAAAAGAAGAAAAGTCATTTTGCAGAAAATTGTTATGCTTACAGACCCCATGTACCGATTTTCTGTAATTTCACAGAGTGCTTCGTGGAATAAAGTAATCCTCATTTTTAAAAGAAAGATCTGTTTTCTTAAAAAATTGTTTTGTGAATCATCGTTGCCGCAGACCATCTGTAATTTTAAAGAATAATTTTAAAATAAACGAAATAGCTGTTTTTCAACATAATTTTTCAATTATTTTACTTAAAAAGAAAATTTTTATGCTTACAGTACTGACTTTCTGTTATTTTACAGAGTGCTTCGTGAAATAAAGCAATCCTCATATTTTAAAGAAAAGATCTGTTTTCTTACAAAATTGTGAATCATCGTAGCCGAAGACCATCTGTAATTTTAAAGAATAATTCTAAATGAAACGAAATAACTGGATTACAACATAATTTTGCATTTATTTTACTTTAAATAAAAATAAGAAAAGTTTTTTTTGCAGAAAACTGTTTTGCTTACAGACCCCATGTACCGATTTTCTGTAATTTCACAGATTGCTTTATGGAATCACGTAATCCTCATTTTTAAAGGAAAGATCTGTTTTCTTAAAAAATTCTTTTGTGAATTATTGTTGCCGCAGACCATCTGTAATTTTAAAGAATAATTCTTAAAAAAACGAAATAACTGCTTTTCAGCATAATTTTTCAATTATTTTACTTAAAAAGAAAATAAGAACATTTTTTTACAGGAATTTGTATGCTTACAGTACCGATTTTTGTGATTTTACAGAGTGCTTCCTGAAATAAAGCAATCCTCATATTTTCTTCAGTTACAAAATTGTTTTGTGAATCATTGTTGCCGCAGACCATCTGTAATTTTAAAGAATAATTCTAAAAGAAATGAAATAGCTGTTTTTCAACATAATTTTTCAATTATTTTACTTAAAAAGAAAAGAAGAACTTTTTTTTACAGGAAATTTGTATGCTTGCAGTACCGATTTTCTGTGATTTAACAGAGTGCTTCCTGAAATAAAGCAATCCTCGTATTTTAAGGAAATATCTGTTTTCTTACAAAATTGCTTTGAGAATCATCGTAGCCGCAGACCATCTGTAATTTTAAAGAATAAATCTAAAGGAAACGAAATAAGTGGTTTTCAACTGAATCTATCATTTATTTTACTTTAAATAAAAAGAAGAAAAGTCATTTTGCAGAAAATTGTTTTGCTTACAGACCCCATGTACCGATTTTCTGTAATTTCACAGATTGCTTTATGGAATCACGTAATCCTCATTTTTAAAGGAAAAATAAACGAAATAGCTGTTTTTCAACATAATTTTTCAATTATTTTACTTAAAAAGAAAAGAAGAACTGTTTTTTTACAGAAAATTTGTATGCTTACAGTACTGACTTTCTGTTATTTTACAGAGTGCTTAGTGAAATAAAGTAATCCTCATTTTAAAAGGAAAGATCTGTTTTCTTACAAAATTATTTTGTGAATCATTGTAGACGCAAACCATCTATAATGTTAAATAACAATAAAAAAAAACACGAAATAACTGGTTTCCAACATAACTTTGCATTTATTTTACTTTAAATAAAAAGAAGAAAAGTTATTTTGCAGAATTTTGTTTTGCTAACAGACCTCATGTACCTATTTTCTGTAATTTCACAGAGTGCTTTATGGAATTACGTAATCCTCATTTTGAAAGGAATTTTTTTTTCTTCTAAAAAGCTAGGACTATAACGTGCGGCGTGCCACAGGTGTCAGTAACATTGTTTTAACTTATATTTAACTAGTTACCTTGTTGTACTGACTACTTTGAATTTAGATTGTTTGCAGACGATTCAATATTTTCATACTTTTGATGAGAGTCAAAAGGAAATAGATTCAAATTAAGTTAATGAGCAATTAAATGCAGTTCAAAATTGTGTAATGCTAATAAACTCACTATAAATTTAAAGAAAACTAATTATATGATTATCCAAAGCAAAATACAGGTAATGAATGTAAACGGTGTCCTTAACTGACTGGTATAGATATTAATCATGTTAATGTTGTAATTGTGGCATCTTTTCTAGGAGTTGAAATTGATAGTATACATTGATTTGGAAAAATCACATTGACTTTGTAAATAAGTGTGTTCGTAGAAAAGTGCGTTAGCTATTTAAATTGAGAAATTTTGTGTCTCGGTATATTCTTGTGCTTTTGTATGAATCATTTATACAACTGCACATTCTCTATGGAATTGAGGTATGGGGAAGCAGTTCTAAATCTTACTTGTATTCATTTAGCTCAACAAATGGCTATGCGAGCTATTATTTCAATTTCAATTTCAATTTTGTTTCCAATGATATAGAAACATCAACATTACAAAAAAATCAAGTGAACAATTAATATCACATTATTATATAGATCTATACGGCGGGGTAATATCAATACTATATAACAGTATGATTAATAAAATAAAAGTCCACAAAGCTTGAAGAAAGGACAACCTGTTGTAAGTATACTTTGATAATTATTACATATTCATTATTGGGAAAATCCTCGAAACCACTGTTTAAACAATTGGGGACGTAAGATGATTTTATTTTGCATGAACTTGCAGTTTCATCATTTGTATATGATTTGTACTTTACCACACTCATTATTAGAATATTGTCAGATGTTACACCATACTTATGAAACAAGACTTTGTTGGACCAAAGCTTTGGAATAGCTTACCCCAGAAGATTAAAGAACAAAAAACAAGATATTCATTTCATAAGACCCTCACAATTTATTTGTTGAACAAATACATCTTTTGCATACGTTATTATTTAATTTCAAGAATCATTATATAAGCTTTTCTAATACTGGATAATAAAGAGAACCGATCTCGAACAACACCTGTGCTAACTGTCGGTTCTCTACCCATCAGAGCCTAAGGCCCACATATTTGTGGTTTGGTAGTCCTACACTTAAACAAGAAGAAGACTAGTTATGTGAAGTGTACAGAAAGAAAGAGCATACATTCCTCTATTTTTATATCCCTATTTTGTTACTCTACCTGCTTTAGTTATTTTTTAATGATTTTTTTATTATTGCGTAAATCACTATAATTTAGAAAAATCCTTAAATTGGCAACACATTGTAATATTTTTAAAACAGATATTGGCGTTCAAATTGGCAACTTTGCAGCAAAGTCACTTCATATATTTTGTCTTAAATGGTCATTACTAAATATTTTCCACCTATTTTGATGTCATTGATCGGTCAACAAAATTTAGGAGTTGCCAATTTGTAGAAGAAAACAATTGATCAGATTTGCCTTAAAATAGCTCTCGTCCTTGATGGGTTAACTTTTAACTTTTGTATAAATGTAAAGTAATCGTGTACAGTTCGTATTTTAATAATTTGCCTTGGATGTATGTTTTAATGTACATTCGATATTGTTTTTGTTGTTGTTAATACACTTCATACTTCAAACATGGAACATAGTATGGCCCCACAAGGGTACACCCACCTAGAACCCACTTAATGAAACCACATGGGGCCATCTGGGTGCCCAGATAATGAAACCATATGGGCAGCCCATAATGCTGGTTCCATAATCGACCCCACGCTATCCCCATTGCTATCGGGGAAATCATGATCGATTATGAACAATTGTAAGTGAATGTAAATTTCTTTCTTTCTTTTTGTAATTAATTCTTTTGAAAGCATTGTTATCATGTCCTTGTTGTTGAATATAATTCATAAACATGTAAATAACAATTGTATATTGTGTTATGTATTTGATTTGAAGGCTAATCATGTCAAAATCAATTCTCTGCAAATACTAACCACAAAAAACCCGCATACCTAGAAGATGTGTATATATATAAAACCGATTATGTAACATGTTAGTAGGAAAGGTAGGAAGGTAGTTAGGATGATAGGCTTAGAATGATAGGATTAGGTTAGTAGGTATAGGATTACAGAATTAGGATTAAGTTAGGGATGTGGATAAGTAGAATGAAGCTCACCACAAGTGCACTATATTTCATTTTTGTGATATGGATTAACGTTCTGTTTTTTTAAAGAAGAAATTGTTTTTATCACATACAGATATTTTATAAAAACAGAAAAGTAGTAGATTGCAATAAGATTTATGCAGTAAAATTACAGTTCTCGAGACTCTGCTGCAAGTACATTTCTGTTTTTTAAAGAAGAAATTGTATTTATCACACACAGATTGTAGTATATCCCCTAATGAAGTGTAAATAAATGTTGTGAAATTTTTTGCTATAATCTTGGAAACATTTTTTAATTTGGTCTTAATACATTACTGATGAGAAAAAGTGATGTTTCCATTTTTTATTTTTGGTCCCAAGGTGCATTTTGGCGATTTTAAAGATAATTAGCTAATTTGCATATTTGTGAAATAAGGTCAGGGGTCATTTTCTATCTAGGAATAGTACAATATTGATAAAAACTAGTATTCTAGGGTATTTTGGGGCAAGGATTCCATTTCCGGTGCTCGTTTGTAAGTGATGTATGGGAAACACTCTGAAATCCAAGATGGCTGCTCCTAATTTGCATATTTATGAATATTATTGATTTTCGGTGGCTACAGCCCCTAACTAGAAATTGCGCGCTCGGCGGGTCGCGCAGCCGAGCACATGTATCCCCCGAACCAATTGCATTGCACTTTTGTGGGTTGTAATATTGTGAACTGAACAAGTTTGGTGGTGTACGTTGTTCTTGGTTACCATGGCAACCATGAATCCGCCCCACACCAAAATCAATAGGCTTCATCCTCTTTCCTTAATACACCTTCATACCAAATAAGAAAATGATCGGACAAGAACTCGGACCTGTAGAGCGTTCACATGGTAATCTTAACTATTTCTTTATATCATGGTTATCATGGTTACCATGGCAACCAGGACTCCGCCCCACACCAACATCAATAGGCTTCATCCTCTTTCCTTAATACACCTTCATACCAAATTAGAAAATGATCAGACAAGAACTCGGATCTATAGAGCGTTCACAAGGTAATCTTAACTATTTCTTTATATCATGGTTACCATGGCAACCAGGACTCCGCCCCACACCAAAATCAAAAGGCTTCATCCTCTTTCCTTAATACACCTTCATACCAAATTAGAAAATGATCGGACAAGAACTCGGACCTGTAGAGCGTTCACAAGGTAATCTTAACTATTTCTTTATATCATGGTTACCATGGCAACCAGGACTCCGCCCCACACCAAAATCAATAGGCTTCATCCTCTTTCCTTAAGACACCTTCATACCAAATTAGAAAATGATCGGACAAGAACTCGGACCTGTAGAGCGTTCACAAGGTAATCTTAACTATTTCTTTATATCATGGTTACCATGGCAACCAGGACTCCGCCCCACACCAAAATCTAAAGGCTTCATCCTCTTTCCTTAAGACACCTTCATACCAAATTAGAAAATGATCAGACAAGAACTCGGACCTGTAGAGCGTTCACAAGGTAATATTAACTATTTATTTATATCATGGTTACCATGGCAACCAGGACCGCGCCCCACACCAAAATCAATAGGCTTCATCCTCTTTCCTTAATACACCTTCATACCAAATTAGAAAATGATCGGACAAGAACTCGGACCTGTAGAGCGTTCACAAGGTAATCTTAACTATTTCTTTATATCATGGTTACCATGGCAACCAGGGCTCCGCCCCACACCAAAATCAATAGGCTTCATCCTCTTTCCTTAATACACCTTCATACCAAATTAGAAAATGATCGGACAAGAACTCGGACCTGTAGAGCGTTCACAAGGTAATCTTAACTATTTCTTTATATCATGGTTACCATGGCAACCAGGACTCCGCCCCACACCAAAATCAATAGGCTTCATCCTCTTTCCTTAATACACCTTCATACCAAATTAGAAAATGATCGGACAAGAACTCGGACCTGTAGAGCGTTCACAAGGTAATCTTAACTATTTCTTTATATCATGGTTACCATGGCAACCAGGACTCCGCCCCACACCAAAATCAATAGGCTTCATCCTCTTTCCTTAATACACCTTCATACCAAATTAAAAAATGATCGGACAAGAACTCGGACCTGTAGAGCGTTCACAAGGTAATCTTAACTATTTCTTTATATCATGGTTACCATGGCAACCAGGACTCCGCCCCACACCAAAATCAATAGGCTTCATCCTCTTTCCTTAATACACCTTCATACCAAATTAGAAAATGATCGGACAAGAACTCGGACCTGTAGAGCGTTCACAAGAAAATCTCTGCGGCGGACGCGGCGGACGCGGCGGCGGCGGCGGCGGCGGCGCGACGAGGCCAAATCCATAGTATCCCCCGAAGTGGTTCGGGGGATACAATAAGCAATCATTCCGGATTATTATTTGTCAGTTATGTTCTAAGTATGCATTTAAGATATCAGAGATGAGTTGCCATCGTGGCAACCTCTAGCAATGCATATTATTTGCATAATTATGTATTTTACCTAATTTGCATATTCCCCCAAATCGAGTATATTGGGAACCCGGCAAGTAAAAAAGACAAGTAATACCATTTTTCCAAGGTTTTGGGGGGTAGCAGATCCATTTTTGATACTTATTTACCTGTATCACCATGGCATCCATCTCAAATCCAAGATGACTGCTCCCTAAATTACACATGTTATCATACACGACTATATTATTTCGGTTATATTAGATTGATATTATAATGTTTTGACTTTTAATTATTGGAATGAGCAACTAGAATATTTGAATCACAATGTAGTTGTTTGCTTACAGTAAGCAAATCATACTTTTATCAATTAAATGCCGTTTAAGTAGCAAATAGCATTATTTACTTTAAAATGACAATTGCGGCCATCTTGAATTTATGTGGGTTGCCGAGGTGATACAGGTAAATAAGTATCATGAATGGATTCGTTGCCCCCTAAAACCTTGGAAAAGTGGTATTACTTGTCTTTTTTACTTGCCGGATTCCCAATATACTCGATTTGGGGGAATATGCAAATTAGGTAAAATACGTATTTATGCAAATAATATGCATTGCTAGAGGTTGCCATGATGGTAACTCATCTTTGATATCTTAAATACATACTTAGAACATAACTGACAAATAATAATCCGGAATTATTGCTTATTAGGGGCTGTAGCCACCGAAAATCAATAATATTCATAAATATGCAAATTAGGAGCAGCCATCTTGGATTTCAGAGTGTTTCCCATACATCACTTACAAACGAGCACCGGAAATGGAATCCTTGCCCCAAAATACCCTAGAATACTAGTTTTTATCAATATTGTACTATTCCTAGATAGAAAATGACCCCTGACCTTATTTCACAAATATGCAAATTAGCTAATTATCTTTAAAATCGCCAAAATGCACCCTGGGACCAAAAATAAAAAATGGAAACATCACTTTTTCTCATCAGTAATGTATTTAGACCAAATTAAAAACTGTTTCCAAGATTATAGCAAAAAAAATTGCTGCTTTACATAACCTGATAGACTATTGTCTGTTAAAACAGATAAGTAGTAAATTGCGAAAAGAATTGTGCAGTAAAATTACAGGAGTCCTCGAGACTCTGCTGCAAGTACTTTTCTGTTATTTTAAAGAAGAAATTGTATTTATCACACACAGATTGTCTGTTAAAAACAGATAAGTAGTACATTGCGAAAAGAAGTATGCAGTAAACTTACAGGACATCTCGAGACTCTGCTGCAAAGCACTTTTCTGTATTTTTACTGAGAAATTTTCTAACAGTGTATGGCTCTTTGAAGATCTCGATTTATTCCTTTGGGGAACTCAAATTGGCAACGCACTCTGATTTCCCATTTTTACAGTTTTCTTCATAGTCACAATTTTCCATTCCCCAACTCATGATATGTTATGTATAAATGCATTCTACAAAACATATGTTGAAATCAAACGAAGGGTAAACATAAGTTTTGAGAAAATTTTACAAAATTGAAATTTTGCGTTGCCAATTTGAGTCACTCGTAGAAATAAATGGCCCTTTTCAAGGCGCCATAGTTTCTTATTTCTTGACTGATTGTGCTCCAATTGTCGGGGACTATACATCCTATTTAGTGTTTTATAGTGCATACAACACTGTCTAAATTTCATTGTCAAGTTTGAAGAATATTTCAGTACTTGATTAAGTTGCACACGGCAAATGCAGGCAGTTTGGCGTGCACTCAAAGTCTGTGGAACACTAAACATGTCATGCAGTATAACCAGGGAAGTGGAAGTCTGTTAAATGAAATATCGCGCCATACAGTAGCTTACGTGAACGAATTTACAGACGGGCGAAGGATCATTGAATGGGACAATAACAGACGTCACGCATTTTATTATTTGGAGGTTTATAACTAATTATAACTCCATGAAAAGGAGATTTCAAGCCCTAATTCTTTTCAGGCAAGCTGGTAAATGACATTTTCTTTCATGTAAGACAATAACCTAGCAACTTTTAAAATTTGGCTTGCAAAAGGCGGACACTCCCTTTAAAACCGAATTTCATGTAAATACGACAAACATTTACCCTTTGGGCAAGGACGGAGCATCATTCAAAGTCACTTGCTGTACTGGCGAATCCCATTCATCAGGTATAGCATGGAGGCTGCCATTGATGTTTATGTAGCTCGGATTTAGAATTGTTCGCTCAGAAATGTGACGACAAACACGAACTACTATTTTGTGTTTGTGCACAACCCCTGCGAGCTGCGAGAGCTAACAAAAAGAGCCCGAGCTTGTTAGTTCGGGTACGACTTAACAATTAAAAATCAGGGTTTTAAAATGGATAATGGCAGCCTCCATGCTGTACGGGATGAATGGAGTTAGCCCATACAGCGATTGACTTTGAATTATGCTTCTCCTTTGCTCAGAGGGCAAACGTTGGACATATTTGCATTAAATTATGTTTGAATGTGTAGAGAACATAATCGAAAGTAAACTGTAGGTGGGGAACCTTTTCCTTTAAGCGCTGTAAGTGACAAGAGACGGAACATGCGGTAAACAAGTATCCACTGCTCTTATTTATCACTATTATGGATAAAGACAGTTTTGGTACCTTTTCCGCCTTGTTGGCGATGGCGATGTCTTTTGCCCGTTTCAGCATCTTCTCGTCCTCCATCATTTTCCGGTACCACTTCACTAGGCAACAGGTCGATTTCTCCTTTACTGAACTGCTGTCCTTCAGAACCACTGCGTAACGCCAGATGCATTCAGGAAGGGACTGCTGAATCTCCATCACAAATCGCACCTAAATAAGAAGTTCAATGAGATAAGCTACGGGGACAATTGCTCCGCTATTTATATTTCATTAAACCAACATAAATTGTCTATCCCTTACTAATACCCGAACACTGTCTAGTCCTTTTAATATTGTCCAAATCCTCAAAATAACATTGTTCCCTCATACGTTGTTGTTGTCGTATCAACAATAGAATCATGAGACATGTTTCATTTTTTGTAATGTCCCTTTCTTTAAAAATATATTTACGATTGAAGTGTTCAGATGTTACACTATCCACTGGATAGTCGTGACCGAAAGTCAGTGCAATGAGTTTGTGGATATCACTTTACATTTTCGCAAATTACTTGGCCATATAATGTCCATTTAACTTGAAATTTTCACAACTAATCAGTGGACAAATCAGATAACAACAATATACACTGTATCAACCATTCACCACTGTTTGCACACAAACAACAACACGTGTATTGATAATACCCTATTAGTTAGGCAGCTAAGGGCTTGAAATCATAACAATTGTGCACAAAATGAAGAAAGCATGACATTTTCATCATCATAACGTTTAATTTTCCCCGTGGAAGTTTGCTAATTATGACGTTGAGGGGCGGGAGAGGGTCTTGAAAAATGGGGGGTGCAAAGTGAATTTGTACAACATTTCATGGGTACATAAGATTTTCTTTACATGTTTATGGGAAAAAGGTAACCCGCAAGACTCATAATGTCCACTATAATTAATAGATGATTATTTTAGGGGGGAAATGGGAGGAGGGGGGGGGGGGGGGGTGCAACCCCACCCCTCACATTTCTCCTATGTTGAAAGTTTCACTTATGTTATATTTGCATATATTTATAATATTATTGATATACAAGTGAACTATGATGTACATTTCATTGAAGGGTTTGGTAAATGGAAGGGGGGGGGGGGTGGAATGGAGAAAAGGGGCCCCCGACACCTCCCTCCCAAGCCCTCAATTTTCTCACTCTATGTTGAAAGTGCACTCATTAAAAAAAATGTGTTTTATAGATTAGCGTATGTTGACTGTGTACATGTCATGGCAGGCTTAGGTAGAAGGGGAAGGAGGGGGGGTGGGGTGGAGAAAAGGGGGAATACCCCCAACTCCCCCCCCCCCTCCCCGCCCTCAGATTTTCCCTTTTTTAAGTTGTGCTCATTCTTTTTTATTTGTCCTGTAGATGATCCCATATTTCGTGTATTAGGCTTGCAGACGTTCATTGGTCCAATTTGTTTGGTTATTCATGTTCTAAATGGTTTCTATAACACAATCAGTGAGGTTGCCACCTTCGCAACATGGGCATTTTAATAAGCATTAAAAGATAATTAGATAATTTGCATAATTGTGAAATAAGTTCAGAGGTCAGTTTATATCTAGGAATAGTACAATAGTAATCGAAACAATAATTTCAGGGTAGTTTGGGGTAAGGATTCCATTTCCGATGCCCATCTGCATGTGCTATATGGGTAACACCCTGAAATCAAAGAAGGCTGTCCCTAATTTGCATATTTATGAATATTATTGATTTTCAGTGGCTACAGCCTATAATGAGCAAAAATAACACGTTATTTTTTTGAAATCATATTCTAAATGTGTTTTAAAGATATTTCAGCTTGGTTGCCACCTTGGCAACCTCTAACAATGGATATAATGAGCATAATTAGGCTTTTTACCTAATTTGCATATTCTCCTAAATCATGTAAATTCGTGTATATTGTAAACCCAGAAGGTAAAAATGACGAGTAACACCACTTTTCCAAGGTTTTGGGGGGCAACAAATCCATTTATGATACTCAAATCGGCGTATCACCATGGCAACCCATATAAATCCCAGATGCCCGCCTTTCGCTTTTTAAAGGAGAAATGATAAGTTGCCCATTTTAACACATTTATTTCACAGAATTATACTATTTCATTGTAAGAAACCAACTTAATTGTGATTCCAGTATTCTAGTTGCTAATTCCAATAATTTGAAAGTCAAAAAGTAATCATCTCGATGAAACATAACCAGAATAATGAACTCGTGTATCATAACATTTGTAATTTTGGGAGCAGCCATCTTGGATTTAATGAGGTTGCCATGGTGATATGAGGAAATAGGTATCAGAAATGGATTTGTTGCCCCCCAAAACCTTGGAAAAGTGGTTTTACTTGTCATTTTTACTTTCCGGGTTCCCAATATACTACATTTCTAAGAATATGCAAATTAGAGTCGTATACAGCCTAGCTTTCGATCCTAGCAGAATCTTCGTCAGGGCACAAATGACAGTAACTACAGAAAAAACACAGAATATATACCAACATAAACACATGTATGGAAGGGGGGCTGGAAAGAGGAAAGGAGGCGGAGACACAAAACAATGAAAGCAACTGTGAGTGGGTGAGTGTCAGCTCTGCTTGACCAATCAGGTAAAAACAGGCATAGGTGGGTCCTTAAGTGACTGCAGTCAAAGAAAATGCGATGAGAGTGTAAGGCTTAGAGAAGAATAGAGGTAGGGAGGATCAAAGAAATAAATCAAGAAATGGAAAGAGACATGTGAACAAAAGACAGTTGATGAGGTGTGGGAGTGCACTGGGGCATTGAGAGGGGAGGAACAATAGAGGGGATTATGAGTGTAGGGGATGGGAGCGAGAGGATTAGGACAAAGAAAGTGAAGTGAAGTGTGTTGCAGGATCGGATGAATAGGAAAGGCGAGATCAAAGGAGAGAGTGGAAAGGATGAGGACCCAGTAGGGGATGATATGTAGGGAAGCAACATAGACAAATGAATGGGACAGGGAGTATAAAAGAGATAGTGAACAAAAGGAAGCCTAAATGGGTAGGTGATCAGAGGGAAGGTGGAGAGACAAATGAGGGTGGAACAATATGATCAAAATAGAGGTGGAACTATGCATGATGAGAATGTGGATGTATATGAATAAGCCCATGTCTATGGACAGTGTACCTATAGAGAGAAATTAAATGCAAAAAGTATAACATATTAATAAACTAACATGAAAATGTGTATGAAAGGTGACAGTGTATATAATATAATCTCAAAGGAAACTAAAATGAATATATGGGGAAAATAAAATGGGAAATAAGAATATGAATAGTATGTGGAACAAAGTAAAGTATCGATATGGGGGGTGAAAACAAACAAATGGTGGTGCAGACGATGAAGGGGAGATGCAAAGGTTAATCACTGCCTTCTTGGATGTTGAGACCACGGGGATGAATGGTGCAGAGACGTCTTATCCAATACTTCTCTCTGCTGGAGCGGAGTGTGTCAGGGCGGTAAATTAGGTAAATTACCTAATTATGCTAATTATATGCATTGTCAGAGGTTGCCAAGGTGGCAACCAAGTTGAAATACCTTTAATACATATTTAGAATATGATTGAAAAATAATAACTTGTAATGTTTGCTCATTAGAGGCGATAACCACTGAAAATCAATAATATTCATAAATATGCAAATTAGGGGCCGCCATCTTTGATTTCAGGGTGTTGCCCATATAACACATGCAAATGAGCATTGGAACTGGATTGCTTGTCCCAAAATACCCTAGAATAGTTGTTTTAATTACTGTCGTATTATTCCTAGATAGATACTGACCTCTGAATTTATTTCGGAAATATGCAAATTAGCTAATTATCTTAATAATGCTTATAACAAATATTGCCCAAAGTTGCCAAGGTGGCAATCTCGCTAAATTTTCTATAGAAACCATTTAGAACATGAATAACCAAAACAAATTGGACTAATGAAGATCTCCAGGCATGATACATGAAAAATAGGACCATCTACAGGACTAATGTAAATAATGAGCTATATGACCTTTGACCCCATGACCCCGACATCTAACAAGACCATTGTCTCCCTACGGATCCGAGTATACTTGCAATAATCATATTCACAACAAAATATAGGAGAAGCACGAAAAATTACCCCCAAAAATGGCAAAATAGGGAATGAAAAGGTCATGACCTCTAAAGGTCACTTGAGGTCAAATTGAGCGAACTTCCACGGGGGAAAATAATTCTCATATCCTGGAGATTATATGGTAGGACTTTCATGCTTTCTTCAAAAAGTGCACAATTCTTACCCTTAGCCGCCTAACTATATAGATAAATTGTCATCGGATATTATACAGGGTGGCCCAGAAATAACGGAACGGGGCACTTCCCAAAATAAAGCAACACAATGAACATGTCCATTGCAGCCAAATAGCAGAGGAATAAAAACACGTCTACTTCGTTATCAACGCCCTCTAGCGCCCTCTAGCGTTCTAGCGTTGATGTTGATAATGTGTGGAATATGCACGTCGTGATTACCGGTGGCCTGAAACACAAAATGGGATTCCTGCCGACACAATGTTATGGTAAGTTTGAAGAGCAATAATCAATGTATCATTTCGTTCATTTTCTGACCAAATATGATGTATTTGTGCAAAGTTATGCTGCTTCAAAGAAGGGTTATTGAAAAAATATATATTTTGCATGCCCTCAAACTTTGCTGGATCCTGACCCATATTAAACATGGATTAAATAAATTTTATGTGCACTGGAAAGCCAATATTGTGGCGCAAATTTTGACACCAAATTCATTTGGGCTCAAAAATAAAACTATGTGTCAAATTTTGAGTCAAAGTTGGTGCTAAATCCGAAAAATTATTAGAATGAGCTACGATAAAGCTGTATGCTGTGTCACGTGACCTTCGCATAAGCGTGAAATTTCGTCCTGCATTCGCGGAGCTAGACTTGTTTTGGAGATTCGATGTTGCCCCACCTATTGAAATTGGTGATGGATATTTGATTTGTTTGTTCTTCACTCGTCTTGACTGTCTCTGCGCTTAGAAAATATTGAATTTGTCGACATCGACATCCATTGTTTAACCCATACCACGGCATGATTATAGATATATATTGGCCTAGGTCAGCATTTTTCTAAGTTTGTGACTTGTGTGACTGAGTGTGAGAGACAGTGTCAGTGAGTATTACTGTATACACAATTGAAGTTTACTTTTCTTGTTGTTTGTACTATTCTATTGTACTTTTAGTTTGTAGTTGTAGTTGTAAAACAAAGTCTAGGCTGTCTAAATTTTATTCATGATCTGTGATGGCTGCTTTACATTTTATCTTGCTCAATCCGTACTGTTCCCATACACTATAAATGCATGATCATGATGATGCAAAATCATTGCACAACATTTAAAGGAAATGTTGTCTAGACTAATTAATAATGAGACGCCATTTTTGTTTTCTTCATTTTTCTGATCGGAATATTCTGACTCGACATACGTGTCTTTAAATTTGGCTCTGCTGTTAAAATACTGACAGTGCATACAATGCTCAGATTCATGCTATGTCTAGAATTCTTGCGGAATGTTGATTGTTTTTTTTTTTCTTCCCCTCTTTCTTCTCTAGCTGTGGCCCGACATTCAGTATCGGTTCGGTGGATGGGGATGTGATCATGTTGGCACAGGATCGGTCACCCTCACCTTACTCCCTGACGACAGCGGCGCTCCTGATGCGATTGCGATGCTCCCGCCTGCGTCTGCGGTTGGCCCGCGCTACAGACATACTGCTGAGCTGACGGGACGGCCAGATCTCCCGGGGTCCTGGTCCGCTGGTGATAGGTGCTTGCTGGCGACCGGCTCGCGGATTAAATTACTGTACTAACTGGTATGTACAAACTAAACTGCGATACTACACATCGATGTAACGGTGATATACGACGAAACACTAGATAACAGCATGCAAACGATACTAGAAACTGTACTGAAGACTGTCTGGGTTTCAACTCACTAAACAATACTTCACCCAGGCAGGCCTTAAATACCCTTCCCAAGGCCATTTAGCAGGCCTGACATACCGCCTTTCCTGGGGCAACTATTAATAGACTTTGAGAAAACATTTAAATCATTGATATTGACAATGATATTGATGCTGTAGTTCTGTATAGGGACAAAAAGTGTGAACAAATCATAAGACATTCAAGAATAAGGACATGAATTCAGCCTAAGTTGGGAGTGATGAAGTACGTTTCAATGGTGAGATCTTCATTAAAGTTTGGATGATAAACATCAAGAGCGGCTTAATCAGTGGCGAGGTGAGGGATCTCATCGGAGTCGCTGAAGGACGCACTACTATTTGCAACATCATCGTAGGCCAGATGTCGGATGTCAGCGACGTGGAAGGGGAGGAGAGCGTCGTCATCCAGGCAGTCATCTTCGAGAAGATGGATGTGGCAAGCGCCTTTGAGGGCGACATCACGCTTCGCGACAACAACATCAGGAAATGGACTCTGTTGTCAGTGTACTTATCTTCGGTATGCTGGTAAAGTCTTACTTCAGGAAGACCATGAGAAACTGAATGTCAGTGCAAAGTTGCAGATTTCTAGTGCACAGTAGAAACACTACTTGTTTTAGCACAGTCATGGAGTTGGACACATTGTGATTTGAGAAAATGTGTAACACTGAAATGAAAACATGGACACATACTTCACCTTTTTAGAAAATAGGACTAAGCTGAAATTAGACTAAACATTTAAAAGAAAATAACAATTCTTAGTTCAGATAATTATTTTTTCTGTATTGTGAAATGAACAGTTCATGAACTTTGAGTCACAAGAAGGAACATTTTAATTCCAGTTAAATCGCTGAGATATTGAGCTGAACTTGGACTTTGAACAGTTTGATTCATTTCATGCAAGCAATCTCAGCTCAGAAAGACTGTTGTTGTGAAAGACAATTGCATGTAAGTATTTGATTACATGTATGTATATCTACAAGTTTGTCAGTTAGCTTCTACTCAGCGGTGAGTATAGATCTACAGTGTATATGACTTTGAATACCATCTACAGTATGACATTTTTTAATGTACTGAAATCAATGTTTCTGTATTAGGGCTGAAATTATGTACCTTTACCTATACATGTACTCTTTCAGGAACAAAGTTTATATTTTATTTCAGGGCTCCCTTTTGAATTTTATGAAAGTTTTTGTGGGCTACTTTTCCAACTTTCGGGGGCTTCAAATTTCTGGGGCTATTTCTTTTCTAATATCGGGGACTACTAAGGGCTTGCCACTCACACTGGCCCACTAGCCTGGGGCCAGTAAAAATTTATAAAATTCAATATTTTGGTGGCCTGAGGGGGCAAGCAGATTTTCAACATGACATGGACAAAATTAGGCAATTTGTGGCTTGATCAGGAAGAGTGATATTTTGAATAGTAAAAAGATTACGAAATCAATGTTTGGGGCCAGTGAATATTTTAATCGAGCGATCAGAAATAGGGAAAAAATCATTTGACTGGAAAAAAAGGCAAAAAGATGAGTGTGGAGCCCTTGGCTACTATTTACATGTACATTGTAGCTCTAATGGTGTAAGTGATTATCGGATCTGCATTCATTGTTCGATCATGATCCATATTGATCATGCAGAAAAATAGGTGGATTTTGTTTTCTTTATCTTTTCCCCCTGTAATTATTTGTTACATGTTAATCTGAGGTCAACGACTCTTGTGTACCTGTTAACCCATTCCCTACGAGTTTATGGAATCCCCATAGACTTTGTATACAACCCACTCGGTTCCCGTGGTCAAGGGGTTAAAACAGTGTACAGTATTATTACCTTAAATGCAATCCAGTGATTGATCAGATAAGTTAGCATGTTTCATACTTACAAGTTGCTTTACAAGTTGAGTGAAAATTGTACTTTTATCATCCAAACAGTGCACTTGTCAAATGATTTGTTAATGTATGGTAAATATGTTATTCCATGTTAACATCTAGTCCATGCCTTAGCTTGTTGCATGTACAAGTACACATTGTACAGAAGTGTGTAATTATATTCATGGATTCATTTATGTCAAGGTTGTTATCAATTAGACAGGGATCAACACTCACACTGACACTCACACAAAATTGCACTTTGGGCCAGCAAGTAATATTTTTGTGGCCCGATCGGGCAAGCAGATTGATTACTCATTAAATAACATTGTTGGGGCAAGTAATTTTTCTTTCAGACCACAGAATAGGAGAATAAGTTATTTTACTGGCCCAATTAGGCCACTGAGAAAAAAAGTTGACTGTGGAGCCCTGAATTAGAGATATTTTTTTGTATCTAGTAAGATGATAAATTGCTTTTCACAAATGTGTCATAAACAGTTACTTTATACCCTCATGGCGTTTTACACTTATTTAATCATGGAGAAAGTTTTCTATGATCGTATAGACTAAATGTTATATAATTGAATCCTTAAATGCCTTTTTACAAACAGTATATTCTTGCCATCTGAACATCTTATTATTGTGATATCTTTGTATCAATGGCACACTTGCTATTATTCTTAACAGATGTCTACTCCATGTTTATTTTCATATAACACGTTTCATTAAAAAAAAATCAAATGATTTCCTTGTTTCCAAGTGTTACAATTACATGTATGTGTATGTGTGTCATGTGCTGTTGTGTAGGTGCATTTGCATGTGTGTGTATGTATAATAATAATTTAATAATATAAACAAATATTAAATCTAAACAAAATTACAAAAAAGTATTGATGTATGTATACTTACATTATGTATGCATGTTTGTATGTATGTTATGTATATACTTTGTATTATGTATACATTGTATGTCTGTATGTATGTATGTGTGTAATGTATGTATGTGTGTGTGTATGTATGTATGTATGTGTATGTGAGTGATTGTTTTTGTTTTGAACATAGCAGATATTTGTGTTGCACTCTTTGTGATGTATGCAATGTTTATGACGAGATATACATGTATGATGTAATAATATTGTTTCAGTAAAACTAAAAGGGGGGATTTAATTTCCAGATTTCTTGTTTTTACCAATCATTTAGTGTTCCTTATCAGTACCTATAAGTATATAAAAATTGCCACCTACTAGTCAAATGTTACAAACTTTGAACATGAAATGTGTAAATATCTACAAAATGTATCCCTAATAAATGTCATAAATCCTAATACGCTCACACATACTGGACGAACACAAGGTAAACAATGCCTGCCTACATAAATCACTACTCAACATTTTTTCCCACACTTGGAATACAGTACGTGGGACTGCAGTGATCATATCCTGACTGAATTTCGTTCATAAACATGTATATGAAAGTTGTTATCGTTTGTTAGATATCCTTACAAATGTTTATCTAAGGTCATTTCATCCGTTTGTACCGTAAAACTACAAATAATTATGACTGTATATTAAATAAGTTACACTTTGATAGTTATTTTGCGCTAGCAGAATACGCCCCAGTCCGAAGGGAATGACGTAATTCCTCTCGGCCGCTGACTGACCAATCACAGAGCAGGATATCGTCTCTTCTCAACGGTCGTGTTTTGATGAGTTTTTGACATTGTAGTTGTGTTAGATTTTGCTGGATCCTGACCCATATTAAAACGTTTACACCCCCATGTTTATATTTTCGGAAAGAAGAATAAATTGCGATTATATACGTTAGACTTTCATTTGGGCTCAAAAATAAAACTATGTGTCAAAATTCGAGTTGTTTTCAAAGTTTTTGTCTTTGTAAAACAACACATTTTTAACGTGGAAATTGAATTATTTACAGGATTCGTATAATAAATATACTTAAATATTCAATAACTCCAGATATTTACTATGATATTGCAAAAAACAGAGCGCAAAAAAGTGATAAAATAAAGGAGATATCGTCGTTTGAAAAAGTGCCTTTTCGGAGAGCTCTACGGTAGGGGTCAAACCGGCCAAATACGCTGTATTAATGAAATCCCCGCTACAGTACAGGGCCGATCTTCCTCTGCCGGTAGGCTGATATGGTGTCCTTTCCAATGAACAACGATACCAAGAAAAGTAATTTTGGACGTGTAGTTTTTGTTTTAGGGCGCTTTGAGTGGGACCATGTCAGGTTCCTAGTTTTGTCAATTTTTACCAAGTCAGTGTCTGATAAATGAGACTTACTGCCCGCCATACTATTCACCAATTATGTCCATTCTCTCGGCACCGCTCGGCACACAGCTGAATGCACACTAACAATGGCGCGCGGAATACTCGCAGGTTCAATGGTATGTAGGGCAATCAGTCTCATTTATCAGGCACTGACTTGGTAAAAATTGACAAAAATAGGAACCTGACATGGTCTCACTCAAAGCGCCCTAAAAACAAAAACTACATGACCAAAATTACTTTTCTTGGTATCGCAGTTCATTGGAAAGGATACCCTATCCGATGGACATGTTCATTTTGTTACTTTATTTTGGGAAGTGCCTCGTTCCGTTATTTCTGGGCCACCCTGTATTGTGTCACTTAATAATTGGGAAAATTAAAAATATCAACTGTAAGATTGATAGTAATACTTTACAATATTAGTTAAAGTAAACGTTAATGTAAGAAACATTTACGAGGGAAACCATCATGTTCAGTACTATACACACACAACGTGAAATATAATGCAGCATAACAATAAAGCCCACCGCACACAACACGATTTGATTCCGATCCGACAAACAACTGCGAAACTGAACCAAACCAAAACATGTACATGTAGTATAGTTCAGATTCTCAATCGTTCGTCAGACCATGGACCCTAGTAGGGTCCATGGTCAGTTACTAGGCTTTTAACTCCTTGGTCAGACCAGATCGGGTCATATGGATCGTATCGTGTAGTGTGCGGTGGACTACAAAATGTAAATGCATGAAAAATGAATATTTTACCTTCATCGCCTGATGGTGAAATTCTGCCTTTGCTTGGATAGCGCTAATATCACTTACAGCAAGACCAAGCTTTGACCAGAAACCAAAATTAAACATAGATATATTATTGTCCGACTTTATATTAAAGACACATAAAAACACATAATACAGTCCCGATAAGACTCATGATAAAAACGGTTATTTCGGGTTATCCGATAGACTTGCCCTCCATCACCCTATTTCACATTGAAATACATTG